>JABWIB010000131.1:149776-160207 GCA_016617825.1 Platyplectrum ornatum | reverse complement strand
GGCAATGACAGTCCACACAAGAGACGCAGTGGAAGCAAAAGGCAGAGACATGACTACACCGACAGCTCAGACAGGGGACGTAGTAGAGACAAAAGACAGGATTCACGCCATGGCAGGAGGAGTCGGGGCAATGACAGTCCACACAAGAGACGCAGTGGAAGCAAAAGGCAGAGACATGACTACACCGACAGCTCAGACAGGGGACGTAGTACTTCCTCCGGAAGTAGGCGACGATCATACAGTAAGGACAGATACAGTCGTCGATCCCGCTACGAGTCCTCGGCTAGCTCATCCTGCTCATCTAGAGACCGGGGCTCATGGGAGTCTGATATATCGGCGGGGCGGAGTAGTGGGAGAGAACCAGTCAGTGACCCTGTGTCCGTGTCAGTTTCTCCCCCCAGGTCAGACCGCTCCCGATCGGCGAGTCATCAGGAGAGGATTGGCCGTTCCAGAGTAGAGAGTCATGGCCGAGACGTGAAGGCTGCAGGATCTTCGGGCCAGGGAAGAGGAGAATCGGTGCCTGTGGATGGAGATGGGAGAACTGGTGAGTTGGCAGCAGAGCTGCGGGGTAGGGGTCGTTCCTCCTCATCATCGACGGATTACTCATCTTCCTGCTCCACACGATCGAGAAGCGGTTCGAGTGGGGCGGCACGTCTAATCAGTAAGGCTATTGATAAGCACTTCCGTAAGCGCAAAAGCAAAGCTTCTAAGCGCAGGGACGCGATCGCGGAGGCGGCAGAGCGTGATTCTGTTTATTGTACGTACACGGCTTTATCTAGGGGGCTTAGGTCGCACGCAGCCAGCAATATCAAAAAAGGTAAATACGTAGACATATTTGCGATAACAGTTGTAGGGAAAAGAGGTCTAGAGGAAGCGCAAAAGAGAGGCCCGGGTAGCGAGGAAAGCTATAAATCTTACCATAGATGGCTCTATGCGTGGGCTTTATTCGCGGACTGCTATTCGTCCACACGACCTAAGGAGTGCAGAAACCTGTTCAAGTACCAACACTTAATACACGACCTACAAGTCCAATACAAAGGTGTGGCATGGTGTGTGTATGATGAAATTTTCCGCATGAAACAGGACAGGCAGCACATCATACAATTCGGGGCGAAAGACGTAGAACTGTGGCTGGAGGTAACTCAGCACTCGTTAGATGTAGGTGGGGACGCGTTGTTACCAAAGCGATTACCGGTCAAGGGGCGCAGAAGCGCCCCCATATCGGCACGAGGCAAGTGCTATGGATTCAATAACGCCCAGTGTACTAGAGGGAGACGTTGCACGTTCGTGCATGCATGCATTAAATGTGGGGGAAGACACCCGGCAAAAGACTGCGCCCGTCAAGCCAACCCCCCTCCCGCGCTGCGTCCCACAATCCCACAAAGTGGCAAGGCAGGGCCATCGGCCAATTGAGGCGGCAGAACAGGGCGGCGCTGGCGATAGGCTAAACCTTGGCAAAGCTCCCTCCCCCATCAATCTGGTTAAATTAAAACAATGGTTACAACGTTACCCAAATACACGAGTCGCTGCATTTCTGTGGAAAGGGTTCACAAGTGGTTTCGAGCTGCCAGTCGCAGGCGAGGTCTCAGTTAGAATACCCAGGAACCTTAAATCGGCATATGATCTTATGAGAATTGTACGGCAAAAAATTGATAAAGAAATAAGACTTGGTCGAATGGCCGGACCTTTCAGTTCCCCTCCGATACCCGACTTAGTAATCTCGCCAGTAGGGGTCATACCTAAAAAGACAGCAGGGAAGTATCGATTAATTCAACACCTATCCCACCCGAAAGGTATGTCCGTTAACGACGCGATTCCTGAAACAGAAACATCGGTGAGTTATCAGTCATTCGAGGAAGCATTGGACATAGTTAGACTATTCGGTCCGGGTGCCCTGCTTGCTAAGATCGATATCGATTCAGCGTTTCGGCTTTTGCCCCTTCACCCATCTTCATTCAGGTACATGGGCATACGGTTGGGCGGCCAGTATTTCGTGGATAAATGCCTCCCCATGGGCTGTTCCGTCTCATGTGCATATTTTGAGACCAGTTTTTTACACTGGTGCATTGAGGCTGGAACAGGCCATGTAGGGATTGCCCACTATTTGGATGACTACCTGGTTGTGGGCCTCCCTAATACGGAGGAATGCAACAAGGTACTTTTTTCCATAAAAGCATTGTTCCATTCGCTGGGTGTGCCGGTAGCCCACGAAAAAACAGAAGGTCCGGTCACTAGACTTGCGTATCTCGGAATAGAGATCGATACCGTAGAGGGAATGTGTCTCCTTCCCAACGAGAAAGTGATTCAGCTGCGCCAGCGAATTGATGATGCTGTCGAAGCTGACCGGATATCGTTGCGCAAGCTACAATCATTGCTGGGTGCGCTAAGATTTGCATGCCGAGTTATCCCGGTGGGAAAAATTTTCTGCCGCCGGCTGGAGAGAGCATCGGCAGGTTTCCAACAACCTACAGACAGGATCAGTCTTAGCAAGGACCTTAAAGACGATTTGGCCATGTGGAGGGTTTTCTTGCAATCATTTAATGGGGTTCGGGTCTGGCTTGCCACACCTGTGTCAAACACGGAACTCCACCTGCTCACGGATGCTGCGGGAGGTATCGGGTTTGGAGCCTACTTCCAAGGGCGGTGGTGCGCGGAGCCCTAGCCGGAGTCGTGGCATGGATCCGGTCTCACAAAGAATTTGCTACTGTTGGAAATCTTCCCCATCGTGGTGGCAGTGCAGCTATTGGCCCATTACTTTAAGGATAGACACATAGTGTTTCACTGCGACATCCTGGGGGTAGTGCAGTCCCTGAACAAGCAGAGCGCTTCATCCCCCCCTGTGGTAAAGCTGATACGTCTGCTAGTGCTTAGGTGCTTGCTAATGAAAATCAATTACAGGGCAGAACACGTCCCAGGAGTTCTGAATGACATAGCCGACTCCTTGTCCAGGCGTTAGTGGGACAGATTCTTTGGGTTGGCGCCAGAAGCGGAAAGGTGTGCGACTCCCTGTCCCGCTCTTATCTGGCAGGTGGTGGGTCAGGACTAGAATTCTTGGCGCTGGGCTCGCTGGCCCCATCAACGCTAAGGCAATACCACGCGGCGTGGCGTAGGTGGTCCCTATTTCGGGGTGAGAAAGCGAGAGATCGGATGACTCGGGTACAGGCGCTGCGCCAATTCATGTGGTCAGAATACGTGGCCGGTAAATCCCGTGCAGCGATGGGTACCTCTCTGGCGGCGGTAACCTTCTTCACGAAGTTAGCGGGCCACCCAGATTTCACTAAAGATTTCCTCATAGCTAAAGCATTGCGCGGCCCAGTTGCGCGTAACCCTGGGAGCCCAGTTTAAGGTGCTGCGACCACGGGAGTGCCCAGTGTGGCTAGTGCACGCAAATGCAATGCCGTTGTTCATATTTCAATTTAAGGCGGTCTTTCAGAGATGCTTGCAGCATGTGGGCCTCTCCCCAAGTAATTACGGGACGCATTCGTTCCGCATTGGAGCGGCCTCGGTGGCTGCCGCGGATGGAGCCACCATAGACTCAATTAAGCAACTTGGTCGCTGGTCATCTAATGCATTTGCTCGTTACATTCGGCCAGCGGCGGCTGATGCCTGATCCCGGTCAGAGTGCTGTAGACCGCTTGCCGGGGTGGTCCTAGTTTTCAAGTCGTTAGTTGTTCACTAGCGTCGAGCAAGGGGTGGGGTGGATGGCCAACCGTTAACAGTTTGGTTACCTATTTTTCAGCCTCCACATTGTCTGGAACGCTCACAGCCTGGATAGTGGGACACTCGTACGTCCATTGGGCCAGCCGGAACCCCCTCTCCGAGTCGTTGGATGGTGAGCTGTACCGCGTGGTCAAATGGATTGGGATTCGTGGATTGCTGTGGGACTCTTGGCTAGCCCTCGTCGCCAGGCAGATAGTGGTAACAGGCGGGGTCCCCGACGTCATCATGATTCACGTCGGCGGAAATGATATCGGGAGAGTGCCCATGTTGGAGTTAATCGACGGCTTGAGGGCGGACTTACAGCTTGCAGAAGGTTGGTGGCCGGCAATTCGTTGGCTATGGTCAGACATACTTCCACGCAGGGTTTGGCGCCACTCCTCTAATGGGGTAGCAATGGATCGGGTTCGAAGGAAGGTGAACAGGGCTGTTCGGCTCTTCATGGAAAAGAGAGGCGGGGCGATTGTTGCTCACCCTGGGTTCAGACACGACAGAGACGAGTTGTACCGTTCCGACGGCGTACACTTGTCTGAGGCGGGTTGCGTGTTGTTCATTTCGCAGTGTCTGCAAGGTTTGAGGGAGTTAGGTAGGGATGGTGGCCTAACTACCGGTATGTGGCGGTTAAAAAGCAGGTGCGTTGGAGACAATATAAGAAGGAAAGTTAGTAACGGTCATGAGGCAATACGATAGGCCCATTATGGCAGGCAACGGAATAAAGCGCGGCCCAGCTGGGAGGCTCGTCAAGGAGAGGGCGGTCTCCCAGTTGTGGTTTTTTAAGGAGGATTGTTAAGCGTACGGTGTACGCCATGTTAGAAGATAAGGACTCACCTTGATATTGAAGTGTGACATTTTTTGATCGTTATATAGACTGTCATTGTTCAGATTATCTAGCACGCATCTGCTTTTTGTCTCTGCCACCATCGCAAGGAATAGAAGAATAAGTTGTTNGGGGTTATCATCTCCCTGCACCTATATCCCATCTGTGTCTTGGGGTTACCATCTCCCTCCCTTGCACTGCACTTTCTGCATAACGCTGTGTGTTTCATTTGCTGGTGTGTATTGTGATATTTCTTTGTTTCTTTGTTCTGTATTTGTTCCCTCTGCCCTTAATAAACGCATTGTTTGTACATACATCGGTTTGTACACCCCCGCTTAAACAACATTATGCTCAATGTCATGTCTATGGTCCCGAATGCAAGTCTACAAGCTCACCTCCCTGCTCTATAAACATAAGTATATGGACTGGCCTGGATAGGGTGGCCTGGATTTTATATTTTCTGAAAAAAAATTATACTAAACCATAACACAAAATATTAAATCTAACATTGTTTATTTATTTAATAAAATGTATTTACCCATCTCAAAGACTTAACATCTCATTCAGTGCACATAACATTTGTGTTTCTCATGTTCAGCTTATTTCTCAAAGACACGTCAGCTACTGATGGGGACCCTCCCAGCTGTCCTGCTTTTAGAGGGACAGTCCCGCTAAGGGGACAAACTTGGGGCTGGGTCTCGAGTGCAGTCTGGCGTGTCCAGACGCGGGCATAACAGGGGCGGAGTTGGTCGTGGCCAGGGGCGGGACTTATGTGTCCCGCTCCCGCACCACAGCAAGTTGGGAGGTATGCAGCTACATGTTTACGTTACACAAGTGTTACAATCTCTAACATACAACCCTGACATACACAGATAGTGCTGGAAGCCAAATTTGACACTTCTAAGGGCAGTCGTTTGCCAGTCTAAACTATTTTGTATTCGTTAGGATAGTGAAACTCCAAGATAAGTAGGAAAAAGTCTGAATTCTTTCTGCCATTTATCACGTAAACCTGAATTAAATAAAATACAAATGCACTTACCCTTTATCTAACAGCATCTTCACCACATCAAAGTGGCCATTCCTAGCTGCGTACATAAGAGCACTCCATCCATTTTCAGNAGTTTCATTAATGATTGATGATGAATGACTGAGAAGAGCAAACAGCTTAGTAGAATCGCCCAGAGCACAGAAGTTGTGCAGCTGAGCGATCATTTCCTTCCTGGGATTCTGCATCTCTGTAACACATTAAAACACATACATTTTACAAAACAAATATTTATAGGGCTGATGGCAGACACATAATGTGAGGTGCAATCAGGGCCAGTGCTAGGTNTCTGGCCACCTTAGGCTAGACCGAGCACTGCCCCCCTCTCAACTTTTACTATCCCACCGGTCCAATTCACATAGGAGAGGGGGCACTGCCATTCTGTAGAGGATGATGTAACCCAGCATGTTGATAGAGGCAGCAAGGGGGGTACTAATGTTGCCCCCCTGGACCCAGTGCTCCAGGGGATCACCTAAGATTACCTAATGGTAGCACCGTGTGTAATATGGTTCTGGTTCTGAAATGCAGGGAAAAGAGATGCCCCAATCCCTGCATGCTATACATGTGACTGTCTTATCAAATGATTTCTGGAAGATTGTGGAAACAATGTTTGTATAAAACAACATGATTAGTTATGGTCAGGTCCAGGGTTTGAAGTGGGCGTATATGGGGGTATGCCATACCGGCACTTCTCCCACTGATTGAAAAACTACGAATCTCCATTGACTTCCATTATATTCAGTGTTTCCATACCATCACTTTCAAGTTCGACCACTGGTCAGGGCTAAATACCTTAATTCCCTGCATTATTAACAAAGCTTCTTATTACAAGAGTTGGATTACTATGTTTATTGTAGTACTAACAGACCTGCACAGAAACAAATCAAGATTAGCTACAGAGCTAAATAGTGCCATGTGTTATTAACGTAATGCAATAACTGTGGCAGGTTGTAAAAGGTATTTACCATTTACCTTGTTTATTTTCACGCTGCTTTAATGTTGTATAATTATGTACTTTACAATGTCCCAGATCCAGACTGTGGAAAAAGCATAGCATTTTATAGAGCGCATCACACTTTACTGACTTGCAGTAATGGATCTGGATCCTCGNGATCTGTATCTAATTCCATTACATCAGTGGGGTATGAAGGGGCGGCTGCATACTACAGTACACACAGTGGGGGGGGGGGAGGTATTTTAATAATACTATAAAGGCTTGGTTAAGCTTTTATGTACCATGCACAGTTTTGCACAATCCTTATTATAAGTAAGAACGATGCANATAGGATGCTCAATATTAACCGTGAGCTCTGTTTCCTGTACATTAATCAGATGGAGCTCACTGAAGTGGACTGGGAATATGTAACAATATGTAAGGCTCTCGTAAGACTTAACTTCTGTCAGAACAATCTCAGGCGTTGCCATTGTTAGTTTCCGAAAATTCTGAAATGGACTGAATAACTTGAATTTTCTCTCTTAGGACATGATGTAGTAAGATGTTTCTGTAAATACGCAAATTTCCATACCTATGTTACTACCACATTTTCTGCGTCCTCCCATTGCTGTGACTGGATCATACACTTTTNACCATGTATCAATGCCCAGTCTTGCGGGCAGGGCCCTCTTCCCCACCCAGTCTTGTNTTATTGATTGTTGAAATTTTAAAGCTNTACATAACNTGGTGGCACAGTGCAGCCCATGCTATACAATTTAAATGCTCCCACCCCCACTCTCATCATTCCTAAATCTGTATGCACATAGTGAAGGCATACCCCTTTGCGATGCACATTATTATTACTAATAATGTTNCTGTCGGTGTAGTCATGTCTCTGCCTTTTGCTTCCACTGCGTCTCTTGTGTGGACTGTCATTGCCCCGACTCCTCCTGCCATGGCGTGAATCCTGCCTGCTGTGAGCCCGTGCAGTGTGCCTCCCTGTACGGTTCGTGGCGCGTCTATCCTTAGCCCTCCCCCTACCTTCCAGCTCGCCCTCACCATCGCTATCAGAGGGGGAGCGACGAAGGGGGGCCTCGCGCACCAGCACACCCTCAACGGCTACTACCCTGTGTGCCTCAGTATTTAGCGTCTGGGCTGGCAAGTGCCTCCTGTTGGCAGCGTCGTTGGCCTGGGTGTAATTAACACCTAGCGGGGCGCTTTGTCCCTCCCCATGAGCCTGTGTGTGGCGTTGGTGATTGTTTTCAACAGTAATGGGGGGGAAGGGACTTGTGTTTGTTATACCTTGTCCCAGCCTGTGCTGCTCCTGCACTGTAAGCGCAGCTTGCATTTGCATATTAGTTGCCGGGTCTACCACTCCAGCAGACATGCTGTTAGCTGCTGCCGCCGAGGAGTGGGATCCGGCCTGAATAGGCTGTATGGGGAGTTCCGTTTCCTCCCTTGAATGGCCTTGATTAGTGCTAGCAATGTCCGGCACTGACACGCTGCGGGGTGACGCAGGCGCGCCGGAAGTGGACGAAGTCTCGCGGGATATGACGTCTGCGAGTGCCTGGGCGCCGCCATTACTCTCGGCATTTTCCCGCCCAGCGACACCGCGATTATGTTTGGCAAGGCGACGCTGCTTACTTGCTCCAGGGGCCCACCGCACTCCTCTCCCAGTTTTTTTTGTAATAGGGGCACGGGGTAACCGCGGAGTTGTCCCGACTGCACGCGCATCCCCCTCGAGCGCTGCCGCCTCCCTTTGGCGCCCTGCTGATGACCTGCCCCCCCCTTCCGCTACATAATCTTGCATACGAGCCGGAGGGGCTACACTCCGCCTGGGTCGCGACATCTCTCTCCCGTCTGCCTGTGTGTCCCAGCGGCTGCTGACCCACCCGCACCTATCAGCCCTAGATGAAGAGAGAGGGATGAAGGACAGAGAGAGTTGAGTGTAAAAGCGGTGAAGGAAAGGGAAACTGATGTAGCAGAATGAGACAGGTTATGTAAGAGAGGTGTGTGGGCACGGTGTGAGTGTGGTCAGTGTGGTTACAAACTGTAGCCTTGTCAGCTGTGCTTCCAACGGCTGGGCTTCNAGCGACGATCGACCTATGTTCCTGTCACTGGCTTACTCCCCTTGCTAGCCCGCCCCCTGGTGTGCGTGCCCAATCATGTACACAATTGGTGGTGTGACTAGGCTGGGCCAGCAAGGGGGTTTAACTTCACTTGGGTTACAATTTTAACCCCGTGTTTCCTTAGAATGAGTAGTACATTTGTAAAATGGCTGCTGATTGTATGCAGGCCTTTACATTTGTCAATAAAGCTTTTTGAATGAAACTCGCAGAGGCGAGTTTAGACAACACATCGGCGAGTTTGCTCAAACTTGCAGATTAAACTCGCTCAAACATGCCTGCGAGTTGAAATCGCAGCTACAACACGCTTTTTAGTGAATTAGCAAACTCGTAGTCTTTCCGCGTGTTTAACTCGCTGCGAGTTTCGGCGAGTTTAACAACATGACCTTAGTAAATTTCCCCCACTGTCTTAATTTTTTTGTCAGACAAAAATATACCCTAGTGCTTATTTTCATGGTAGGGCTTATTTGATTGACCTGCTTTTAATCCAATCATGCCCCCTCCCCCCCAATTGCTGTTGACATTATGGCACCTCATTGTCCCCCAAGTGCTGCTGACATTATGACACCTCATTGTCACCCCAAGTGCTGCTGACATTATGACACCTCATTGTCCCCCAAGTGCTGCTGATATTATGATATCTCATTGTTCTCCCAAGTGCTGCTGACATTATGACACCTCTTTGTGATATAGATAGGGCTTAATTTCGGGGGAGTGCTTACTTTAGACAGTTTACTGTAAAATAGGATAGGACATATTATCAGGGTAGGTCCTATTATAGGGGAAACACGGTAGTTATGTCCATGTATGAATGCATTGCAACATGTGTTTCATTATGCAATTATTTTCCAATTTTCACATAGAGCGTCATGTGGATGTGGTGGGCGACCCCATCATTTTTGAGGAGGCAGTGGTGGAGGAGCCACAGGACGTAGGTGAGTGAAATGAACACACAAACTTTGGTTTGTGACATGGCCGCTGTAAACGTGTACATGACATTGATATTGTTGTGACATATTTTTTATTTTACAGGATCAATGGAAGATGAGACACCCATGGATCCTGATGAGCGGAGGCGGCTAATGCAGTTAGGGCTGGAGCTCCTTCAAGAATTTGAACATTTGAGGGAACAAATAAATAATATGGAGGCCAGAGTCACCTCCTTCATTAATTTAATTAGATTTTTTTTTATTATTTGTTTTATTAAGTCATTTATTATAATAAATCTATTTTATTGTTAAAAATGGCTTGTTCTACAAATGAAAGCTACACTTAAATGACCATTGCACACACAATAGTGATTGACAGGAATAATTTTTTTTTATAGTGGTCAACACACTGTACATGTAGGCAAATTTTAAACATTTTAAACATTAACTACATAAACACTACAATACAAGGGTAGCGTTCATCACATGTTACATAATAGACAACTCATGGCCAAACACTGCACAATTTTATTAAACAACAAACTATTATTGTAAAAACATTTTAAAAAAGCCTTTATCATTGTAGACACTTGCGCCTGTGGGCTGCGCACGCGCAATGCGCACTTTCTTGCGCATGCATATTGCCTAATGATAAACGCATGGGTATTAGCGTGTTGTGCACGATGTTGACTAGCGTTTTTTCATGAAAATCACACACCTCTGGATTACACGCAATGCGGCCGTCTGCAACGCATGTGCCTGCGCAGCGCCGCAACTCAGGATCAGCTCCTCTGTGTGTTGCATTGTATTTTTGCATCTTTTGTCCTAGACTGAAATTATGATTTATATGTATAATTATATAA
>JABWIB010000131.1:127358-137423 GCA_016617825.1 Platyplectrum ornatum | reverse complement strand
GGGGGAGCGGCGGCAGCAGAAGACAAGGCTCAAAATGGAAATACTTAAATGTAGCAAGGATTGGGGGGTCTGCAATTTCTGAATATGAAGATTTATTATCAGGCTTATTCTCCAGAGCCTTGGACTGGTTGAGGGAGAGAAACAATGGGTCTACCTGGAGGGTCAAGCTATGTATGCCTATAACCCTCCCAATGATTTCCCCTACACTTACATGCTGGAAATACTTACAAACACTCCTGAACATATCTTCTACAAACTCTATTTTTCCTGTCCAACACACAAACTCTGTAAACCTACATCATTCTGGCTTTAGAGCATGGGTGGATGCAGGGTCTTGCCCAGCTGGGCACTATGGCGTGGTTCTTGACTTTGGAAGCATCGGCCAGCAGTGAAAGTTCTTTCACGAAGAATACTGAAGATACGTGGAGGTGCACTATGTTCTTTAAAGAAATAAATTCCACCAGGGAACTGCTCAGTCACATTCCCCTTTCAAATAACTTTGTGTATCAACCACTTACCCCCTTCCCATGTAGTTTCCTCCTTTTACAAATGTATCCTTTCAGATATCTACCAAATCTTGGCCCCTCTATACTACTGCTTGGGAGAAGGGTTTTGGGAACTCATTTGGGGAGGAGGGATGGGAAAATGTTCTCTAGTTTATGTTTGCCTGTGTGAATGGCAGGGTCAGGAGCAGGTGAAATCCTGCACACATTGTCGCATGGACGATGTCTGCAGTGCTGCACCAATCGCTATACTAACGGGAGCTGTGTCTCCAGAAGCACAAAACTTAATTTGATCAGTGTTGTGCTTCGGTAGATACAGCTTCTGTTAGTAATCAGTATTCCCCTTACACTTACTTATCCCCTGTGTACCCTGAAATAAAATATAAAAAACAAAAAAGTAAATGTGTTGTTATTATTTTTGTAAATAATTTTTTAAATATTGTTTTTATTGTTTTTTATTATTATTTATATTATTTTTTACATAATTTTTATTATTGTTTTAAATAATTGTTTTATATTTTTTAAAATATATTTTGTCTTACTTTTACATAATTTTTTATGTATGTTTTTTATATGTTTTTTATATTATGAAATTTATTTAATTAAATGTTTTTTATATTTTTGTAATTTTTAGTAACTTTAGGCCCACGTCAATGGAGGTTATTGCCTCTTTAAGTGAATTAGACTACTATAAAATTTTAATTATTCGGTCCCCCTGGATGGATTTCAAGACTACTGACCTCTGTAGGTAGGACTCTGCTTTTATAACTTCATGTCTCCCCTTTTTTTGATTTTCAATATTTGGGAACCTGGACAGATGGCACCTTAAACACTTCAGGGACAGTACCCGTTGTTCACTGATGTCCTGTGAACAGTGAAACATTTATTTATTAATCTATTCACATATTTTAAAGAAAAAAAATAGCTGAGCATATTACACTATGCTGGATTTAAGTGAATGACATAGTAGTTATTTGCACATAAATATACAGTATCTTACACTGCTTTAATTTAGAATACAAGTTATCTCTATGGTTGCTTGGCACTACCAAATATCCCATTATTTTCACTATAGTAGAAACAGGACTATACTGTTTATCTATTACTTGAGTAACAAATAACTTGTGGGTAATGGACCATTTTAATGGAATTTTTTAAACCATGCAAATAATGTTTATGATTGTGAAGGTATGTAAATGACATAACTGTTGCGGTGCAGTCACTGGATTTGGAAACGGCAGTTCGCAAGTTTCTCGAACATATCTACTGTTTGCAATTTTCCACACAAATAATATGGAAAAATATATTACATTATATTATTATTATTATATTATTATAATATTTGTTTTTGTTCTATTCTGTTCTCTTATGTGCTTTTATTACAAACATGTTTCTCTTTTTACCCCAGAACCATTATAGTGAAACATATTCAAAATTTTAAAATGTGTTGTCATAATACTCTGTATATTTTTTCTCTGTTGTATGTATGATTTCATCAGGGGCGTAAAGTTATATACTCCAAGGTGCTGACATTACATCAGGTGCCCTGTAGTTCTATAATATATCAAAACAAATTACATCAAAAACGTACATTGTTATAGAAGGGCATCTTCTTATTTGCAGGGGGGGGCCCCCATCAATCACAAGGTCAGGCGCCCTGCCCATCCAATCAAAAAATAAGGTATCTGCTAGGGCACCTGACAGTCGTTCCTCTGCTGGCAGAGCTGCATAGGAGTACAGCACTTACAGCATGTAAGTTCTGTTTTGTTATATTATAGAAATGCAGGGCATCTAATGTTATGTAGTGTGGTGACAAAGGCCTAAATTTACTAAGCGGTGAGATTGCAGTGAGATTGAAAAGTGGGGATGTTGCCCATAGCAACAAATCAGATTTGAGCTCACATTCTCCAGTGTGTAAAATGGAATTGGAGCTTGAGTCCCAACTTTTCAATCTCACTGCAATCTCAGCTTAGTAAATTTAGGCCAAAGAGTCATTTATTAGTGACCCCTCATAGATGGAGGACAAAGAGTCATAATATAAGCAATAATTTTCATCACAGAATTTAAAAATATCGGCCTAAATTCACTAAGCGAGCAATTTGCAGGGGAATTCAAAAGTGGGGAGCTCAAATCTGATATTGTTGCTATGGGCAACATCACCACTTTTCAATTCCCCAGCAATTTAGGCCACCATGTGTTTCATGATGTCAGCTGCACTTACATGCCCAATTTTTATATATTATAATAAAATGGTTCCTTAATGATAATGAAAGTAATGAATAATACATTCACAAATGTATTTATGATATAATGGTGAGAGCTTTTGGGAATGACATAAGGAATGAATAACATCCGTGGGGGTTTGTTTTCCTGCATCTAGTAAATAAATACATGCTGTGCAAGCTGAGCTGGTTAATAGAATAAACTACAAACCAGGTGATCTTTTACATTCAAAGACTGCAGGAAAGCCGCTAATGCAAAGTCCTAGTTAAATATTGTCCTGCCGTGTGCCTTATACCGTCTGTTGTTTTTACACTAAAGCCTCAGCAAAGGTTGGAGGTGGTATTGACTTTGTAATTAAACTATTCTGACTTCAGGATTTTTATAATCANGGCTTTTAACACCATCTGTTATGGTGTAAGGGTCATTTTTGGCAGATGGAACAAAAAATATTATGCAGTATACTTTGATAGCTTTCTTCAGTTTCAGTTTAATGCTATCAAAATCCTTTATATAAACTTGGACAAATAAACACTGCCTCCAATGACAAACTTGTATAAAAAACTGTACAAATTAACACCATACTGTAATTATTAATTATTATTTAATTATTATTCATTTAATATATATCATATGTAAAATGGCAATTCAAAGCTTTTACTAATATCTGACTGTGGTGCATCCTACTGGTAACTTGAAAATATATGCATTGAAATCAGGACATGAAAAGTGCAGTATAAATATTCTTAAGAAATTTATTAACAATATATGATGTTTGATAAGATAAATATATGTGATAACAAAGATAGAGAGATAAATGTGAGAAGATCAAAAAAAGTGTACAATATGTAGTTCGATACGCCAGATGATCTCCTTTGTGTGTTAAAAGCTAGTAAGGTAGGTGATGAAGATCTGTTCATTTTACGTTAATAGAGGGGAAAGGGGATGGTAAGAACTTACAGGGATTAGTGGTCAGTAGGACCTCTTTCAAGTGGACATCAAGATCTCTGTGCATACAGAGTATGCACATAAGTCTCATCAACATCCTATTTGCTCATTTAAGAATCAGAGATACACTATATATCAGGGGCTAGTGTAACAGTTGGGTTTGGCTAAAACCTTATACATGATTCTCCTCTCCGCACCTCTGGGTTCAGAAAAGGTGTGTGCAAGGAGGATTTCCACTAACAGGACATACAAAAGTCTGGATCCAGTCCTCAATTTGTAGCGTCCAAAAAGAATGCTAAAATGAAAAATATTTTTAAAATAATATATATTATGAATTATACTTTTCATACAGGAGGCAACATACATTAAAGCAACAGTGAGTATTAATCATACACTGTGTAAGAAACATGTCATATTGGGCCAGATTCAGATTTAGGGGTATATTTACAACGCAGGGAGATTGCAGTGAGATTGGAAAGTAGGGATGTTGCCCACAGCAACCAATCAGATTCAAGTTCTCCAGTGTGTAAAATTAAACACTAACATTCATTTTACCTCCCCTGCAATTCAACATGGTTTTACCTATGAGAGTGTAACTCTGAATCTGGCCCCATGACATCTTATTCTGACACACATTATCTACTTCATCATTAGCTATCCCAACAATGTCTACATTTATTTTAAGTTAGACAAAAAGAAAAGAAAACCATGAAGATAAGAAAAAATATAATATTTTATCATTATTTACCAGTATACAAATTTGTTTTATCAATCGTTAATTTAGCAGCCACGGCTGAAGGTGAAATGAGCATGTGGTCCATTATTTGAACAAGGATAATAATCAACCAAGCCAACAGGAAAGCAAGTTGATCTTCCGATTTCATATGGTTATTATAATCTTTTATGTGTTTTTAAATTGTATATCCATCTGTGCCATGAATAGAAGAGCTAACCCATTTCTAGAAACTATGTTTAATTTGAAGAAATAAAATGAAACAAATTAGCGCTGTCAATGTATATTGGCCATTAGTGAACATATAAAAAACTATAGCATAAAGAACATACATTTCAAACATATGGTGGCATAAGAGATAACATATATAGCAATTAACTGAACCAACCTTTAGATTCATGTATATATAAATACATAAATGAATAAATTATTAAACAAACAAATACATAAATATAGTTAATATATAAATGGGTGATTCTTTGAAGAAAACAGCTGTTCTGTTTTCAATGTCTGTCTCCTAACATTGCTTCCTCTTTCATTTATTATGTCTGTGTATTATCGGACCTTACCCAGGTGTTTCTATCAGATCGGCAGCAAGGATTTATTGTCGGATCTCAACTAAATCCTAACTACTGGGTGAGTGGAGGCTACTCCCTTTGCTCGTACAGTGATACGATAGCTCACCTGTATTTTTGCATTGCCCCCGTGCAAAATGAAACAGTGCATCAGTGTGGATTGTATGTAAAGGCTTACATCATCCCTTACTGTGCAATTTGCAGCTCTACCACAGTTCTGCTTCTAGCTCAGACCATGCAGTTTCACACTAGAAGCACTCACCCAGTAGTTAGGATTCAGTTGAGATCAGACAATAAATCCTTGCTTCCGATCTGGTAGAAATACCTGGGTAAGGGCCGATAATGCATAGACATAATAAAGCACCAGGACAGAATTCTTGATCCAGATATGCTCTGAATTGCAGCACTTACGAATGGGACCATTAGACAGCCTATGGTGACCTGAGGGGACGCCACAAAGGACTGGGGACTAATGCATTTTATATCATGTTGTCACTGAGGTGGAATGTGAAATCCAGCATATTGCCACAGACGCAATTATGCTGGCTATTTGGGATGGATGCGGATGGTGCATCCCCTGCAAAACTGGATATTTAAATGAGAGAAAGCCCTTGTACATATGTAGTGTAGGGCACAGATACAGAAGAGGACGAATGGGCACCTGCACACCCCTCTGTGTGCTTGTTAAGTCCCCCTCGATCAGGTTCTTGATGTACAATTGAATAAAATAGTACATCAATTTCAATGAATATATCATCTATCAAATACGCAGCCAGTTTAGAAGCAGAGATGAGACATTTTAATGTTGAAAATTTATTGATAGGGTAACCTTGTAAACAATTCCATAGGAGGTAGAAAAAAACATCCTGACTAGATGTGAAGTAAAATTCTAGTAAACAGATACTCTTTAATATTAATAAATAAAAACACTATACAGATATTTAAATAGGTTCCTTTTTTTTTTTTTTTTTTACAAATAGACATGTGCACATTTATACAGTATATGCTAGACAGTCATTCTATTCTAGGACATTCCTGGTGTATCTTGGGCATTATCCTGAAAGCTGTATGGGACATTTATTTGGAGGAATGTATAATATTGTGAAAATTAGGTGTAGAATAAATATGTGATGATTATAGAGACCTGCTACTATTATGGTAGTGGGTGTAGGACTGGTGTGTTATTAGAATGAACATGGCCTGTCATGGTATTGCCTTGTGGATTATCATATTAAAGTGGGTGTCATGGAATATCCAATCAACTGATCAAACAATGAAAATGATGCTTTTAAACAAAAGTTTACACACTGATATTTGGGTGATCAGGACAATAATCTGGTTTTGTTTGGACTGCTTTAGAAAGCCAGGTTGCCATAAGTAATAATATAACTGAAATTAAATAGTGTGTTTTTCTTCAGTAGCATGGGATATTGAACAATTTAGAAAGATTCTGATATTTTCCTGTATTACTTTTTACATATATATATTTGTAGCTTCATTAGAAAATGTCATTTCTCATGTACTGCCTGAAGTGGCTCCCATAAACACTGTGTTGATTGGAGGCAAAGAAGATACCATCTCCCTGGCATCACTGGACTGAACATGAGAGTCCATTTCTTCTTGCGAGCCATATTGTCCAGATGTTCCATACATGCACTGAGATGTGGAGGCCGATGACACATTTTGAATGTTTGACGCTGCAGAATAAAGCAAAAGGGTATTATGTATGTTACAATAAATGGTATATTCTCATGATACCTGTTTACATGACTGGAATATATGACTTCTTATTTGTCTTACCAAGTGAACTGCGACAAATTATAGGAAGCGATGAATCTGTGTAGTAAGATCCAAGTTGTTTCCTTCCACTGTCATCTAATATATTAAGCGGGTCATGGATGTCATTAAATGAAGGCAGAGGCCGAATTGTACTAACGCTGCTAATAACTGATACATGTTGATCAATTACTGATCCAAGCCGATGGGAGTCTGAGTAATTTAAAGGATTTCCATAGTAACCTATTTAAAAGAAACAAATACAATTAAAAGTTAGATTGATTTCTGTTTTTGTTTTTTTTTTTGTTTTGTTGCACTAGAAGTAATATTGTTGTACAGTGGCAGTGGACTGGATCCAAACCTCTACTGTATTTAATAGGCCATGTAGCCCCTGCATGCTTATTGTGCATGCATTCACTGGTTGTGTATGCATATGATCCTGGATTACACACAAAAATACATTATTGCCATACAAATGGAATTACTCAACGAAACAAAACGAAAGCATTCAATCCAATGTTATCAACTGTAACGTATAAAATATGAAATGAAAAATGAATTGATTAGGTAGTAGGACTACTGATCCACACGGTGTACAAACAAAATCGTTGCTTATTATTTTACACCTTTGTTGTTTGTGAATTGCCTATAATAAGTAGGGAATGATGCACTGTCACTGGCAAAATTAAAGTTTACATTTCTTATGTTAAGATGAAAAACCTGTAAATAACATGTAAAAAGGAGTGCTAAAGCTATAACAAACATATTGAGGCTGATCCAGAGTTTGGGAGTAAGGGTATAACTAGGGTTGCCATCTGGCTGGTAAACTACCGGCCTGCCCGGTAATTTTTCCAGAAGGCCGGTGCCGGTATTTTTTTCCCGTAGTTTCTTTTTTTGGGGGGAAGTTCCACTTTAATTAATGCAGCTACAGCTGCCCTTGGCGAATACACAGTGCCAGAGTCACATTATATTTTACATTGTATTATATTATATATATTTAGCACTGTACCTGTCACCTCTGTGCACAGCATTCTACCTATCTTATTACCTATATACACAGCACTTTACCTATCACCTGTGTACACAGCAAAATATATATATATAGTTTTATTTTTAAGATCCTGGCTGCTGGCCCGAAGAAGGTTGCGAAATTATCCCTGCCCCAAGCCACACCCCCAAAGCCACACCCCCTTTTTACCCTGGCTGGTGGCAACCCTATGTAAAACAGGTGCAAGTGTAGACCTGGACAAAACCAAATACTGAACTAGAGGGAAACACAAGTATAAACTGTGAAAACAGATAATAGTTGGAAGGTGAAATTTCCTAGCTCACCTTTAATTTAACCATCTCTTATTCAGTATGAGAGATGTTTCTGGAAAAATAAAGTGTTCTACCATGCAAGAAAATTTATTAATTCATTTGCTCCCCTCATATTGAAATATGGATTTGTGCAGCTCTACACCTAAAAAAAATGTATAGGCAATTCTGGATCTGCCCCATTGGACCTGATCCAGAACTGTAACATACATTCCTATGACAGCTCACACAAGCATTAACATTATTTCAAATATAAATAACAGGCAAAGTAAAATTATCCTGCACTTGCATTTGAATCCTGGGGGAATTTAATTTGTCTGCAGAATATATCAGTATTGTGCTTGTTTGTTATCTTTTGATCAGGCCCATTTTATAAAACATAGATACAAGAAGGGATAGTAGAACCCCTCACTTTCATTTTACATATTGGGGAATGTGAGTTTCAATTTGATTGGTTGCTATGGCCAACATCCCCACAATCCTGCAGTTTAGTAAATTTAGGTCCTGGCCATATCCAGGTATTGTCCCTAGGCAAAGGAGAAAATTGGTGCCCCTCTTGTATACCTATGTGCTATCTAAAATAAAATGCCTACACTGAACGCCTCACACAACATATTCTACCCCCATAGTCAAACCCCAACTTACATATTATACCTTAACAATCATACTACATTCCCCACACAATACAGTATACTCATTCTCCCCATATTACATTAGTCAATCTATGACACTATAAAACAAAGAAAACTAGATGTTAAAATATAAACATAATGAACTAAGAATAATTATAAATGATTTTAGACTAATACTGACCCTAGATTCAACCATACAATATATACTGTACAATTATTACTACAATATTTATGCATTTATGTGACTTACAACATTGCATTTCAGTGACTAGTATACAATACACACGGCATCTTGTTAACATCAACCACACACACACACACACACACTGCATCCATTTGACTGGCATGTAATGCATACTGCATTCTAGTGATCACTATACAATATAAACTTTACAAAGTGCTCTAAAGATGTTGCAGGAATAGCAAATGAAAAGATGTTGCATGAATCCAATGAATGAATGAAGGAGAGAGACTAATTATATGCACAACAAGCAAACAGCATTCAAAATTATGACCCCTATAC
Source organism: Platyplectrum ornatum (assembly GCA_016617825.1). Classification (NCBI taxonomy): domain Eukaryota; kingdom Metazoa; phylum Chordata; class Amphibia; order Anura; family Limnodynastidae; genus Platyplectrum; species Platyplectrum ornatum. The sequence continues at coordinate 128,196 of JABWIB010000131.1, read as the reverse complement.
CCAGGGTTCCACAATTTAAATAAAATAATTTAAATGAAACAATTTAAATCACAATGTAAATCAAGCTATTTAAATCATTTGAATTTCGATCTAAATTTAAAAACAGCTTTAACTGAGATGATGATGATGAGAGATGTCCCTGGTAAATCTGAATGTAAAGCAGAATGTAAAACATGCAGTAAAGTAATAAAAATTCATTACAAATAAATGTGCTTCACATTAAGATGCTGAAGATGATGGATATCTTAATTCAGGTAGCGATGGTACAGCTACCAGGAATCTGGTCTATGAAACCAGGGTTGCACAATTTAAATCTAATTATTATATATTAATTTAAAACAAAACATTAAAATCCTGGGTTGCATGCATCCCGATGTCCCAACTTTTCATGGGGGGACATCGGGATGCATAAGCCCCGCCCCCAGTCCTGTCCCAGTCCTGCCTAAGCCCCGCCCCTGATGTGACTGTGGCGAATGTACAAAAACACACACTTTTTGCCAGTATGTTCCCTTAGTGGGCGGGACAGTGGGACAGTCCCCCAAAAGCGGGACAGTTGGGAGGTATGAATTAAGTGGTTGCTAACTATTTTTAGTTGTGTAAAAGTAGAATAATAGAATTACCACTGACTAATACTATTCTATCCCTCCTTCTTCCTTCACTATGATCCTACTATCAGCACATCAACTACTTAGAACCCTTGTTTCCTCTGCCATCTAATATTGGTCATGGTTAAAATATAAATAGTTCTGGATGTTGTAACACTATATAACCCAATTCCCTCACGTACCAAGTAGTACACGTACCACTGGTTGAGAACTCCTGATTTAAATCAAACAAA
>JABWIB010000131.1:68672-98810 GCA_016617825.1 Platyplectrum ornatum | reverse complement strand
GTAGGAGTGGTCAGGTGATCACTTGAGGCTTCAAATGACCATTGTGAGAAGGTTCCCCAAGTGCCTCGGATCGTTTGCCTATACGAATTGGTTTCCTTCTTTTCCATCCAGCGCCCGGGTTAGCTGATAGGAACTACTTGTATGGCCTTTTCCCAGGTCACCTCTGGGTACGAACCCTCACTTTAAATTGTTTTATATTTATATCTGTATTTTAATCTTACGTATTTATTATGTATTTTTATGTCCTATAATTATTCTATTAAAAGGGTTATGTTTTATTAAATATCTCATAGCATTTATAATTCATCCACCATCACAAGGATATATTTTTTCAGCTATACATACGGCTTTAATATAATTTTGAATGCATTTATAATTATTTTTTTTTTCCCTTTTTTCTGGTTTTTCTCTGGGTTTTATACCGAGTCATCTTCCACATACCCAGCCATTCTACTGAGAGGGAAGAATTTTCAAATTCTGGCACATGGACATAAAAAATCTTTGAAACACACCACCGGCGGACTAAAGGATTGGAACTATATCAAATATTGACCTCCCTCCTAGTCAGTACTGCTACTTGTGTGGTATGTTCTAGAGTGATTCCTGTGCATATTTATTGCTTTGTATTTTACATATCTATTATTTTATGTATATTATGTGTATATATATATTTCTATAAGGTTAGGCACTGCTCCCACTACACTAATTATTTTTCGCTTTTCACACTTTGATCATTGGGTGCAGCTGATCATAGCATCCAATATGGCTGCACCCATGGTTCCTAGCTGGATGGAATATATGAAGTGGATCACATAGCTGGTAGAAACTTTAGCCTACTGCATTGGTGAAGCACGCGTGGAGGCAGAGAGTGTGGAGCAGCAGCAGGCCGCTGACGGGGACCGCTGGCAACGGCAAGGGGTGGTGATACATGAAGCAGGAGGCACTGCCTGGAACCAGAAGTGGGAAGGCGACGGCGAGAACCAGCACTACAGGTGAGATTCGTGCCAGGTATTTTTTAATAAAATTTGTAGCTGAGAAGCCTGGTTCCATTTTGTTTGGGGGACAATACGGAGCATCTGGGAGATTCACTCTGTAGAGGGTCACGAGTCTGCAGTAGTACCAAGAGGAGTGGAGTGTGAATATAGTCACACTTACTTTGCTGTGTGAGAATAATAACAGACTGCACATGGTTGGTCTTTTGGACTTTTATTTCTCCTGGGAAATGCAGGGCTGATGAGGGTGTCTGTCAGGGGAATTGCTGAAGAGAGAGTTAATCACAGTTTGACAAACACATCAATACAGTGAAAGCGTGAGTATTAGATATAGAGGAGTGGCGCCATAGAATTTGGAGGTGGAGTTCCTAAGTCGAGGGGCGCAGTTCTGCAAATAGTAGATGTGCCTACAAACAGAAACACCTCACCTTTGTTTTTTGTTTTATATGAACAATCTGGAGTGAGAAAGAAGAATATTGATACACAGATTCTAGAGAAGGAAATAGTAAATGAATCTAGTGAACCTGTGAACTGAAATATGGACTAAGACCTTACCACATTATTGGGACTTTGAAAGTGAGATAAGTTCCAGTATTCGCCATATCTGATTTCCCTGAGAATACATAGCAAACTGACAGGGATTTGAACAGACCACAATTGCCGTATACAGAATACTACAAATCCCCAATACCCAAGCAATGGCCAATCAAATCCCGGCAAATACAGGCAATTTGGAATCCCTCCCCAAATCACCCTTTACTGAATTCCCCCCATAGAGTTATATCTTAAATAGAGGAGGCTATACCATGTGATTAGATCCAGGAGCATCAACACTGCATTAAAAGGCTCAAACCTTGTGGCTTAAGAATTGAACCAGGGCTCGAAGTGGGACAGTATATGCCGGTATGGTATACCGGCACTTCTCCCGCGAAGCCACGCCCCCTTTCTAAGCCCCGCCCCCTCAGCACTGGAGGGGGGAATGTTAGTTGAAAAAACCTGTGGGTCCGGAGGGGGCGGGGCTTATGTAAGGGGCGGGGCTTAGCGCCATACCGGCACTATAGAATCCCCACTTCGAGCCCTGAATTGAACTACAATGAGAAAGCTCATGCAACATGCTGATCGACAAAGGGAATAGTTTTGCTAGTCGAATTGGCCTTTTTGGTATTTACTGATTTGGTCTGAAATCCCGTGTGTGGCTGACGATTTCAAATCCCTTTTCTCAAATCAATGTGGCAATTTCCTCCATATAAAGCATACAGTTTTCAAATTTACAACCTGTCGATTTGCCAAATGGACCTCAAATACCCCTGTCGATTTGACAAAATCGACAATAGGCAAATTGACACCTTGTTAAAGGGGAGCTGGTGTACTTTTATAACTACAAGGAGCAGAGCTTTACCAGGTTCACTCCCTGCCATTTGAAGTTTGGCCATCAAGGTAAACATCCCAAGGATATAGGGGGCAATTCAGTAATGGACGATTTGATCAAATCGACAAAGGGAACTGATTAGCTTGTTAAATTGGCCTTTTTGTTAGCTGTTGATTTGGCCTGAAATCCCTTGTGTGGCTGTCAATTTCAAATGCCTTTTCTCAAATCAAAGTGGCAATTTCCTCCATATAAAGCATACAATTTTCAAATTTACTAATCTGTTTGCCAAATGGACCTTAAATCCCCTTGCCGATTTGACAAAATCGACAATAGGCAAATCGACACCTGGTTAAGGGGATTTGACACATTTCCCTAGACATACCATTGATTTCTAACTGGGAACACTATTTAACCCCTTTAAGACGCATCCCTATTTTTCAAATGTGACATGTATCACTTTTTTTTTCGTGACACATTGTACTTTAAGTTAGTGGTAAATTTTGGTTGATAAAAAAATGCTTAAAATGTTTTTCTGCCTGTAAGACAGATAGTCATACCACACAAAATAGTTAATAAATAATAATTACCATATGTCTACTTTATGTTGACATCATTTGTTAAACCTCCTTTTACTTTTTTAGGGCGGTAGGCAACTCATAAACTTAGTAGCAATTTTTCCCATTTTCAAGAAAATGTTCAAGTTTTAAAAATTTAGGGACCAGTTCATGTTGGATGTGGCTTTGAGTGGCCTACGTAATAGACACCCCCATAAATGACCCCGATTAAAAAACTGCACCCCCTCAAAGTATCCAAAACTGCATTTTGGATGTTTGTTAACCCTTCAGGTGTCTAATAGGAGTTAAAGCAAAGTGAGGGTAAAATGTTAAAATTTCCCTTTTTTAGCAAATTTTCTATGTTAATCCATTTTATTCTGGACAGATGTTAAGCAGGACAGATGTTATCCAGAAGACAAAACTTAAAATGTAATCCCCTGATTCTAAAGATTTTAGAAATATCCCATATATGGTTGTAAAACGCTATTTGAGTACACCGTAGAGGTCAGAAGTGAAGGAGCAGCATTTGGAATTTTTAGCACAGATTTTACTGAAATGATTTTCATGACCATTGTTACCATTTGCAGAGTTCATTTTGTATTAGTACAGTAAAACCCCCTCAACAAATGATACTATTTTGTAAACTACACCCCTCAAGGAAATCATCTATGGGTGGGGTAAGTATTTGGACCCCACTGATGTTTTGTAGAATTGTTAAGCACCGTGATGTGAAAATAAAAATTTTTCAAATTTTTACAAAGACATTTTTACAAAGACTAATGGTAGAAAAACACCACATAATTTGTTACACATAATTTCTCCTTAGTATGGTGATATTGTAGTAAAACGCTATATGGGCACACAGTAGGGCTCAGGAGCAAAAGACCACCATTTGGCTTTTTTGTGAACAGTTAAACTGGAAAATCGGCACCGACAAACGGGGTGATTTTCCCTAGGGAAAATCACCCTGTTTGCAGGCCATCCACGGAACAATGTCGTTCCCATGATGGCCAATGGTGGGGGGGGAAAAATACCTCACCTTTCTGATGTCTTTCTTGGGCACCACAGCGGTGCCCAGCCCCTTCTCCTTGTGCTGCGGCGTCATCCTGCCGCCCTCCTCTGTAGTTTTCAAGCGGCGTGACGTCATCACGTCGCGCCGCTACATTGCGTGATGACATCACACCGCGCGTAATTATGTCACAGTGGGGGGGGGGCGCGGTGCAAGGTCTGCTTAGGGTGCCCCCAGACCTCGCACCAGCCCTGGTTGGGGGTTTTCTGTTATGGCCATACACGGGCTGAATTTCATCCAAAGCTCATGATATTCGGCCATCTTTACCTTGTATATGCTGCCTGAATAGAAAAAAATTTCACTTCATGTGGGTTCATGCAAAGTTCATGCAACACCACTGTTAGTGGGTCAGACCACCTAGAAACGAAAAAATCATTGCGTGAGCAAGCTAAATTTTACAGATCTTTATGTTGCCATGAAGGCTTTACTTATAACTAAAGACTTATCCCGAGCAGATGGGAAAGGAACTTCAACTTTTTTACCCTGGCATGACCCTATAGAAGTCCTAATGTTTATGTAAGTGCCCTATGCCTTCTTCCATTAGCCAGACCCCTTACTATGTCTAGAGCAGGCAAACTGCCTGACCAGCTTGGTTTAATGAGTCTTGTTTGTTCCTACCCCTGCCATTCCTATTACCCAGTTACAGAGGTCTGAACGCAGTACCAAAGGTATTCTGCCATGTCAATATATGGAGTAGCCTTAAGTAGATCATTTGAAAAGTTTAATCTAGAAAGTCATTTGATGTTTATATACATTTATTTTATGGACTTTTAAGTTATGTTTATATGCATAGACCCTTTCTCTGTGTAGAGTTACCCCAGCCTTTCATGCACCTTCAGCTAATTTACAAATTGATTTGAGCAACCACCACCCTGTGTGTATATATATATATATATATATATATATATATATATATATATTCCCCTGTGAGTGAATACACTGAATACACTGGATATAGGCCATCCTTTGAACTAAGGGAGACTCCTTCCCTTTGGACAGTTCTGAACGGTTATGGATGAAAAAGCTTCTGGAAGGTAGCCAAGACTTACAATTAGTCAGTTTGCGCCATTGGTGAGCTGACAAAAGAGAGCAGAGAAACTTTGCCTGTGTGAACATACTGATTTCCAAGAAGGGACAGATCCTCTGAGTGCCCTGAGAGAATGGAAGGTGTTCACCAAGGGTTCCGCTGTGGATGGAGTTAGCTGGATGCAGCGACGGGACAGTCTATAGCCTTGGTCTGAGAGCAACCTCTGATGAAGAAGTAACCCCACTAAGGTTAGAGCTAAGTTCGGGCTTTGTTGACGGTTGCAGACAATCACCTACCCTGCTCATATATCAGGATCTTCCAGAGGTAGTTTTAACGTTCCTCTGGCTGACTCCTGCATTTCCACCTATTTCCACATGGTGCCACTGCATCACTACTGTTTCTGAAATCAAATAGTTTCAGCTTGCATTATAAATACTGTCTGGAGATATCTGTATCAGTGTATCACCACTCAAGCTAAGCTCAGATATCAGATATAATTATACATTTCAACATCAATGCAAATTATTCTGTCATAGACCAACATACTGCAACAGATCTCTCTCGAATACTTCCTGGTAATGTTTTAACTCACCTCTCCAGTATTTTCTTGCCAGGAAATGTAATGTTGATGCCAATTACCATCTACAGCCACTTCTCAAAGTCAGATGCCAACCATTCTTGAGCACTCCAGTAACAGTAGTAACACTATTGTTATCACCCATATCCTCCAAATCCCACTCAGATTACATGACATGCTCCCTTCCAAGTAAGATTTGGTGAAAATGTAATGCCCTCTCACAAGATTCTCCTCTGGAATGCTTGATCATGTCCTTCACCACTATAAATCCTAAGGCACGCGTTTCCCTCTGTGGAAGAAAGACATCAATTCTCCTGGGGCATCTAGGCAAGAGTCCCCCTTCTGGCACCAGAGTTGGAGGGCAGCACTTTGGTTGTGGCTGACAGAGCAACACACAAGTTTCTTGGCAGACAGGGTGTTACTTGCTTTGGCTGTTGACAGGGCAACATTGTGGGACAACTGTAGATGAACAGGAGAGTATGGTTTCTCTTGTTCAGCAGTACTGTGAGGCCATTTTGGCTGAACATCACCGTGAAAGGCTCAGGCTGAACAACAATTTGAGGGGCCTCAGACTGAACAGCAAAATGGAGGGGCTTCTATTAAATGGCACTATGAGGCGGCTCAGTAGACCAGACCATATTTTCGGGAGAAAGGACAAATGATACCTCATGCCCCGAGGCAAGGGCCAAATAGGGTGGTAGTCCAGAAGACTGGACAACACATAAACCTGGTGGGCAAAAAAAACGCCATTTAGTTGCTCTAAACATGGGTCTCACAGTCAAATGCCAACCATTCTTTTGCACTCCAGCAATAGTAGTAACCCAATTGTCATCACCCACATCCTCAGATTCATACTCAGATGATATGACATGCTCCCTTTCAAATAAGATTTGGTGGAAATGCAACACCCATTCACAGGGTTCTCTGGAATCCTTAATCATTACCATGACCGCCATATATCCCAAGACAGTTCTCCTCTGGAGCAGCTATGCCAGACTCCCGCTATGAGACGGCAAAGCAAGAGCCCTCCTCTGGGATGAGAAGACAGAAGTCCCCCTCTGGAACAACAAGGCAGGAGTCCTCTGCAGGCACAGGATAATCTCATTGTTGGGCAGCAGGCACAGGTTGATCTTGATAATCAGCAGGTACTGGCTCATCTTAATGAGCAGTAGACACAGGCTCATCTTTCTGGACAGCAGACACAGGCTCATTTTGCTGGCTGAGAAAAAAGCCTAATAACACTAAACAGCAGTCTTTGTATGTTGAACAACAAAATGAGGGGGCTTCTATTAAACAGCACTATGAGGCAGCTTAGTAGACCAGACCGTATTTCCAGAGGCAAGGACAGATTAGACCTCATGCCCAGAGACAAGGGTAAATGAGACCTCATCTTACACACATTCAATATTTTAAAGTTATTCAGTAGAGTATACCACAAGTGAACATATCATTTTTAATGATAAACAATTCATTGTAGGTGAATAATTCCCTTTAGGAAGCACATGTCTTAAAAGTGGATTTTTCAGGAGCAGCTCACCTGAAGGAGAAAGTATTTACTGTCCAAAGTTCTTTTTAAGTGTGATAGAGAAACCCAACGTACCATTCATTGGTACCTCAGAAAGTAACGGTCCACATGCGCTAGGATGCTGACCAACCCTCACGCTGCCAGACCCATGTGAGACATTCGCAGGAAATGGTCAATAAAACCCTTTATAAATGGGTCATAAATCCAAAACTGGCTCTTTTGGAAAGAATAACTACAAAATTGTTGGTCACATCTATGAGAATCCATGATGACACAATACATGTACATGAGGAGACATTTTTTAACAGTTTAAAGAATTAATGTTTGGTTTTTGGATGATTACATCTCTAAGGATAAGAAAATAGATAAAATAATTCTGTAAAATAGGTTGAAATGTACCAGTATCAGCTAGTCAGGATGTCCCCAATAAAGCAATAGATAGAAACATACATAGAAAGTGCCCATCTCGTCTGCCTAGTTGTGTATTTAAATCTATATTAACATAATTTTATTCTCTATTTAGTTTGAGTCCCAGAATACCCTATATATATCTCAAGCATACTTACACTGTTCTGTAGTATTAGTCTCCATCACTTCTGAAGGGAGGCTATTATGTCTTCTACTATTAATGTCTGTATCACTGATTTAATAAAAAAAAATTAAAAGCCTCAATTCCTACATGCAAATATGAGTTGTATGATAATTTATAACTGTGAATACAATTATTTACTGTATTCTTCACATATGTGTCTTGTTGTAAGTGTTGGAGAGTCGCCAAGTGAAACTTGTTTTTCCGCTTCCGTAATTTAAAACAATTATTTGTAACTGGAAAAACCTTGAGAAATTTAATTATTTGCATATCAAGGCACTGAAGAAAATATGTTACCTTAATACTACAAGGGAATGTCCCTTAAAAGTCCCCAAGGTACAGCAAGAACAAACCTGGCTAAAGCACTACGTTTATAAAGTCAATGAGCTGGGTCCAAATATAGAAACAATAGCTTGTGTAGGATTGTCTGGCTGCACATCTATGCATGAGCCATGCATTGTGTTGACATAAGTATTGAAATTGCATTAAGGGTTTGGCCGTATCATCATCTGTGATTGGACCACATTACCAGTGCTGTGGTTTGAGTCTTATGGCAGTGAGTCCACTAAATGGGAAATACTTATATTTATTTCCATAGTACAATGATTTTTTTTATTTTAATATAATTGATTAGGAATATGCAAGATAGTTAGTGGCTGGGTGGGGGGGGGATGTGGCAGTAGTTTTTATTACTAGAGGTAACTGTGTTATGTTGCCCCAGTCGGGCTGTTGGTGTTGGGTATGTGACAATAGCTGACAATATAGCTACTCTTGTATTATACAGGGGACAACAATTCAATTCAGTGTTCAACTAAATATCAGGGACATACAGTAACAACATTACACAGTGTAAATAATCTCATGAACAATATACTCCATTCACATTACCTCGAATTAGTTGTCTTTTTTGATGAAAAAGCCGGCTACTGAAAGCTGGTGTCCAGAGACTGCTTTTTAGAAGGGGTGTGTCCCTCCTATCCGGCTTTTTCAGTCAGTCTGAACACTACATAACTGGCTTCCTCTTCTATTGTGTTTGTGCAGTGCTGATTGGCTCACACAGTCAGCTGTTTCCAGCACAACACTGCCTGTCTCTCCCTCCTTCCCCCTCCCCTCATGTAAACAAACAATCACAGCCAATCACAGCACATTTTTTGGTAAATGGTGTGTATTGGTAATAGTGTGAATTGGTAGATAAGCCCTACAGGCTATAATTGACCAAAATACATACATGCAAGAAGATAATTTCAAATTTGAGGGTCATATAAATATTTATTCATTCATTTCCACATTAACTGCACAATGATGTTTGTTTAGAACTTTTCAAAGTATTTTAACTTTAAATATCTGAAACATCAAATATTTTAAAGGTTTGGAATATGACCAGATTGAATAATACTGCAAAACAAGTTATATGTTGTTCTCTGTAGATATACATACTTAAAAATATAAATAATGCGAGATTCATAACATTTGAGATTTTTCAATCAATTAACAGATAATAGCGTATAAGTTTGTATTTACACAGAACTCAAAGCTGATTTTACTATAATTTCAAAGCATAGTTAAATGTATGTGACACACAGACAAATACTATTAAATACTGAATTTCAAAAAATTATACATAAAAGACTGAAAAGGCTCTGGCACATAAAATTTATTTTTTTGAAATTCCCGATTTAATTTAATCTTGTATTGTGCTGTATTTTCACCCCCTGGTCTGTTTTTTCCTTTAGAACTCTATTGATATAATACTGAATTTACTAAACTGCTGGGTGCGAAAAGTTGGGATGTTGCACATAGCAACCAACTAGATTCAATTTAAGCTGTCAGTTTAATTTTACATATCGCAGATGTGAGCATGAATCTGATCGGTTGCTATGGGCATCATCCCCATTTTTCCAATCCCACAGTTTAGTAATAATTTATGTTAATCTCAGCATGCCCTCCCTCTTCAACATTATTGATTATCGCTGCCAGCAGGACCAGTGTTTGGGACTGATATGGGGACCTGCTGGCAGCGATAATTGTTCAAGTGCATGGCCAGCTTAAGTCTGAAAAGATGTTACTTGTGTAAATCACCTGAATTGCTGATTCTGGATCATGTCCAAAGTAAAAAAAAAACAAAACAATATTTATATCCCAAAAATTAGGACCATCTTTTCCATCCAGAAATGCCTCCTTTGAATTATCTTCCAGCCATATCTATGCAAACAGCAATTATTTTCTAAGCATTATAATATGTTTCTGGAAACACATAATGGGAAGCACGGGAAGTTGACAAATGTATATATTAAGTTTATCATAAGGAAATTGCATTGTCTAACCGTACACTTTTCATTTGCAAATAATTAACATTGATAGATGCATATACAAAAGGAATCCTGTGACTTAATATACTAAAAACTGTTACGCCTCTTGGTAATAAATGAATGTGAAAAGGAATGAATACCCTGAGAGTAGTTGGTGATTTCAGTATTTGGAAAAGAAGTTGATGGAGTCTGAAGATTTGATTTTTGTGGAGAAACAGAGAATATTCTTCTCCTTGCTCTGTAAAATGCACATATACTGTCTACATATGTTTTCCTGTTGTTGGTTTTTCTTTTGAACAATATAATGTAAACAGTAGGTAAGAGGTGACAGGATATCATCCCGTAGATGGAAGCCAGTATAGCAAGGGCTTGTACTGCAGAGAGGTACATTCCAGTGGAGTTCAGGTAGATTGGGATAAAGAGAATCCACACAAAGATATAAACAAGCATGCTGAATGTAATACATCGGGCCTCATTGTACTTTTCTGGTAATTTTCTACCTTTATATGCTAAGAGAAAACAAATCAATGCAAGCGATCCGATGTAGCCCAACATGATGGCAAATGCTACGTATGATCCTTCATTACACTGCAGAAACAGGATTTGGGGTATTGTATCAATTTGTTCAAAAAAGGGACTTTTGATAATAAGCCAGATCATACAATGACACGACTGGACTCCAGTTAATGCCATCATAATAATGACTGATTTGTATGTAAAGTTAGTTTTCTGAAGATTTTTATGGGCTGACTCAAATACTCGAAGAATTCGAATAGATTTGATCAAGATACAAGAGACAGAAATGGTGAAGCTAATACCATAGAGCGGTTGTCTGATCTTACAAAAAGTGTCACTTGGTTCTCCAATAAAAAACCCAATGCTCACCAAGCTACTTAATAAAGATGTCATTAGTATATATGTATATCTTCCACCTGCTGCTTTAACTGCTGGTGTATCCATATTCATCCAAAAGATAAATCCTGTTATTATTACAACCAGAAATCCAAGAGCAGCAAAAGTCCCCAATGCAATAGCGAAAGGGTCTTTCCATTCAAAATATTCAATAGTCCTGTTTTGACATGTAGAGCTTCCATTTCTCGACCACTGAGTTTTAGGACATTTAAGACATCCTCTCATATCTGAAATATAAGTGTTATTAGAAGTTATTGAACAGATTAATAGGACAAAGTGACAAGCAAAAGATTACATATAACAGCTAGGCCCATGAATGAAAACGTGGGTATGTTGCCCATAGCAACAATTTAGATTCTAGCTCTAAGTTTCCTATTACATACTAAAGAATGTCAGCGAGAATCTGATTGGTTGCTATGGGCAGCATCCCTAAGTGTCAAAGAGACACTAAAAAATGTTAAAGTGCAAAATACCAACAGTTTATATAGTAAATGAATCTGACAAATATGTCTTGAAAATTAGAAACTTCTGACATAATTAGCCATACGCCATCAGAGTATGCACCAGGGCATAATTCTGGAGCCAAGTTTGTCCTGGTAACTTGGTGCCCATGCATGCACACCTTACCAAAAGGGAGCATTTTATGATTGTTTGTAGAAAGTCTATAGCTATACTATTACTGCAGACCCAGTGGTCAAAGTGGAAATTTAGAAGTGGGGGTATGGACATTTAGAAGTTTAGAATGGAAACACAGAATTTTATAGAAGTCAATGGAAATTTGTAGTTTTTCAATTACATCGGTAAGAGAAGTGCCGGTATGGCATACCCCTCTATAAACCCCCACTTCGAGCCTTACTACAGATGTTACTATTGTATAAGCAAACGCATAGAACATGGTGCTGGCCACGCTGATTGTGATGAAAGGGCGATGGTATTAGTATCTTAAAGTAGAGTTCTGGATACATAAATGCAGACGGCTAAGTGCAACTTGTAATGTCTTCACCCTAAGCCAATGAATACTCTGTCCTCCAGACATTCTCCTCCTGATACTCAGGACTACCAAAAGAATATAATTGTTATTCTAGAAAAGGGGTAGGCAAAGTGTGACTCTGCATGTGCTGTCAAACTACACGTCCCAGCATGCTTTGTCAAGTATCAACTGTCTCTATGCTGTAAAAGCATGTTGGGATGTGTAGTTTGACAGTTATTCCTTGCATTTCCAGCTTACCTTCTTCAGGAGAATAGTACTGTTCAGCGCAGGAATCACATTCATAGCAGCAGCTGATTAATGAATGTTTCTTAAAAAACCCAGGTTGGCATTTTGGTGAACAATTAGAAGAAGGAACCTGTATTTAAAAAGAATACAGTTAGAAATAATATAAACATTTTGAACTGACTTTACATTATGCCAAATATTGTACATTTATAATAATCCAAATATATATAAAGATATTTTGTGTTTTGTAGAAAAACTACAATGGCTGAAGAGTCTGAGCACCAGCAATAGCCCCAATCTCGTATTATCGTTCCTAGAAATAAATTGACAAATTCAGAATTGGGGGTGAACTAATTTTATTTTAATTAGATAAGGAGGATATTATGATTATTATTATTATTAATAATAATAATAACTTTTCTGTAAAAGGTAACATAGTTTCCACAGTGTATCAAAGAGTACATACATAGCATGAGGTAAAGAGTGGTATGGTAATGGTATATAATAGCAAATATGCAATACATATATAGTGTGGGGGTACAATTCCATAGCATACAGTAACAAACATGGAATACATGTTTGTGAAGGTGGTGATGGGTTAGGAAGATGAGTCCAGTTGCTGCATTAAGTAGGGATTGTAGGGGAGATAGGGGAGTTATTGGGAGGTGGCCAAGACAGATATTACAGTAGTCTAGACGTGAGATGACTTGGCTTCAGTGGAAAGGGAGGGACAGATGTGGTTGTCAGTAAGGTGGGTAATGAGGCGGTTGTAGACCAGGTAGCTTGGAGAAGAAAGGGAAAGGGAAGTTGGTTCGGAAGTTAGAAGGGAGGGTGGGATCAAGGTGTTTTGAGAATGGGTAAGACAAGAGTGTGCTTAAAGTGGAAGGTGCATGTGGAGAAGGAAAGGTTAAAAAAGTGTGCAAGGTTTGAGCAGGTGTTGAGATGGGTGGAGGAGATGGGAGGGGATTACTTTAAATTTTGATGGAGGCTACAAAGTATACCAAGTATACTAGTATACTTTGTACAGTATACTAGTAATAGAAATCCACTAAAATAATAACTAGACAATTGACTGTCATATGCTCAACTATGCAGTCCTCTATAATGCAGTTATCCCTGGGCGCCAGGGCCGACGACAGGGGGGGACTAGGGGGACATGTGTGACGGGCCCTGTCATTGCCAACTTCACCGTGGCCACTGCCGGTATAATGCTGGCTGTCAGCCTGCCCTGGCTGCATGCATAGCATCATGGTGACGCTGATGTGACTCCATTATAAGCATTATGTCTCCATAATAAGCACCATGTCTCCATAATAAGCACCATGTCTCCATAACTTTTGTTGCCCCTAATGTCCCATTTTTTCCTCTCTACTATTGAGGGGGGCCCCCAAAAATTTGGTTGTACCGGGCCCCAAGATTTCTGTTGCTGCCCTGCTGGGCGCCACTTCAACACAAACATATAATTGCCTACTTGCCTATACTTCTGAAACTATAACTCCTAATATTAACAAACAGTACACACATATAAATATTCATTCTAGGCCCCCCTTGTTGAGTGGCTCGATCACGGCTGTGACAGCTGCGACCACTAAAGCTATGCCACTGCATGTTTCTTGTTTGTTTGCACAGCCTCCATTTCTGCCCTTTTTATGTGAGCTCCTTAAGAAATGGTCCTGTGACTGGGGGCCACTTTGTGGGTTGGGGCCCTGGAGTGACCACAATGATCACCCAGTGGTTAATCCAACCCTGGATTTGGGGAAGAGCCTGGCCTCTTTCTTAACAACTCCTTCAATCAACTACAAAAGTTAGGCTGTGCACCTGCATGGTCCTGCTTAGACAGCCCTTACTCCCTACTGACTTGAAAACTTATATATTCCAATTTGCTCATGTAAACAAAAATTCTAATAATGAATGAATTAATTATGGTTATGAATACACCCTGTTTGGAAACAGTCTTTACGGATATTGGCATGCTCAATTTTATATAGGGGAGAGTAAAAACTATTATCTTGTTACATTTCATTCCCTAGAATCCATCTTGTGCTTTACAGAAAGAAAAAATAATATAGTTAATATTAAAAAAAATGTAATACTATTTACTATTGGTACTAAATGTCAACTGTTGGAGAATGTTGGAAGCAAATTGCTTAAAATCTTAAATACATACCAAATTATCTTCTGTGTTCCACACAATAAGACTGTTGTTTATTTGTATACTTTGATTGGTACTGTCATATGTACCAACTGTCTCAAAGACAGAAGCACCAGATTTCCATTGCCAATTTATCAAAATATAGCCAGTTTGAACTTCCCCAGAGGAATCAAAATGAAACGGATCTCCATTGTAGATATACTTCCCTTTCTTTAGTTCACGAAGGAGCTGCAAAGTAAAAGATATTGCAAGTAAATGCAATCCACACAAATGATTATTACATTTTCTTGTGTGACTATTTAGCACCTTTTTTCCCTAACCAGCCAAATAACAGCACCAATCAAACTAATATAAGAACATTATTAGGCATATTTAAAGTTTGGCAGATGAATAAATGTATACTATATAGCAGTGGTTCCCAAACTGTGTGCCTAGGCTCCCTGGGGTGCCACGATGCTCTCATTGGGGTGCCACAAAATGTCTTTTCCGACTTGGTGGCATGTTGCAAGTGTTTCTTAGAAGAACAATTTGACTTCTTGTATAGGAGCANCACAAGATTTAATGTCAATTTGAAGTATTTCTGTCTTTACCTAAATAGTTATTACACTATTTTACTCATGAACTTAAAAAATTGGAAATAATTGTGTGTTAGGGGTGCCTTGAAAAATTATGGAGACCCTAAGGGTGCCTCGAACTCAAAAGTTTGGGAACCACTGCTATATAGCCATTTTTATGAACTGTATTAGCTGTTGTACCTGCCGTTACATGGGTTAGATTGAGTGAGATTTATGCAGAGCTGAATCAAGAACAGTGCAAGATGAATTAATTCATTAATGTATATATTCTCTATATTCTTCTGTACAACCTACAATTGATATATAGCTTATATATTTAAACAATACAATCTTTTCAAGAAATCCTGCCATTTTAAAAGCCAAGAATCTGAGGAGACCGGTGTAAATCGGGATGTGATGTCAACCAAATTCATCTAGTGGAGGGCCATAACAGGTTCCCTGTGTCAGTCTTTTGTACACCAGTGAGAAATCTAACAAGGACCCTAATTGGCTAGACTAAACTTGGACTTAAATGTCATCACCAATCAATCTGCTCCCCATGTGGTATAAAAATGTGACAGCACAGTCTGCTCCCCCTGTAGTATAATCATATTTCCCATTTTTTAAAACAAAGCGCTTTTCTATTTCTTTCTCATATCAGAAAATCTCTTTCTCAAATCATAATCAAATATAGTTAAAATAAAGTCCTTTATGCAATGTCTAAGTCTAGGCATGTTGTTGCTATGATACAGTACCTCACGTGGTGTCACTGGAAAATTCTTGTCACAATGTCCATTGGTGCACATTATATGTTGTAGTGCTTGAGCTATGGCAGTGACAGCCAGGGATGTGGTGTATATTGTGCTCTGTTCTCTATTCTGCACCAGATAGTCATCATTTGCCAGATAGGCATCCTTGACAGTGCATGCCCAGGGAGATTTGTGCAGAGCTGAATCAGGAACAGTGCAAGTCCTCACTGATGAATTAATGCATTGTAGATATTCTCTATATTCTTCTGTACAGCCAAATCTCAGCTCTTTATACTCTTTAAGAATTTCATTCGTTGCTCCATTGGCAGGTGGATAAAGATTTTCCAAGTATTCAACAAAACCTGGAACTTCACCACCATTGAAATTAAAGCCAAGTATTGTCCCAACCTTTTCAATGTTTTTAACGCTAAATATTATGTTTGAGTTAATCCAAGCATCACTCCCAATCCATATTCTGGAAATATTCATACTTATGGCTGCTTCAAATATTTTAAATACAATAGGACTTTTTGCAAAAAGAATTACAACTTTTGCTGAGCAAGATTTGAGCTCATCAATGACACTGTTTAATCTACCCTGCAAAGCAGGATGTTCCACATGTGATGGCACTGTGCTTATAAAAGCCGTGCATATTCCATATCTCTTCAAAAGAACATTCAGAAAATCAAGAGCCGAGCGTCCATAGTCATCATCTCCTGCAATGATTCCAACCCAGTTCCATCCAAGTGTCTGTATAAGCTTTACTATTGCATATGTTTGGTGTTTGTCACTTGGACAGGTTCGGAGAAAGGAAGGAAATCTTATTTCATCTCCCAATATATCAGCTGATGATGCAGCACTTATCTGTACAACAAAATAAATGTTATCAACAATGTCATACACAAGACTAAACCAGGTAATTATTAAAAATCTAAAAAGAAATTGCATCCAGAATTTGAATACAATGAACCAGATCCATTTCCTAAGCAGATCAGCGTGGAAAGAAATGCCACCCACCCTCTCGGGATAGTTATGCCTATCCCCGCCAACAATGCAGGGATTAGACTTTCACAAATGTGAATGGTAAGCAAGGGATAATATCTAATGGAGCTCCAACAGGAAAATGTCTGAGATGTATAAGCATAAATGGTCAGCAGGCAAGGTACGAAGCACCTCTGGTATCTCGGACATGTGGTTTTCATACACCCAAATATAAAAAGTCTACCATCACTGGGATTGCAGGGAATGTACTGTATGTCTCTATGACTGAAAATCATAACATTGTAGAAGTAATCTGTCAGCCAGTGATAGTTTATTACAATGGCCAGTATATTCTTGACATGTCTGTAAACACATATTTGTAGTGAACTGCCTGTGCTTAGTCTGAAAATGGGGAGGGCCATCGAAATGGAACAAAACATCTTGCTCCTCACCTAAAAATGTTCTGACACCTCTGTATTCAAATGATACTAAATTATTTGCGTTACATAAGGTAAAATCCTTTGAACAATAGTAAAGTTTGTATACACAATATAACAATGTACCTGGGGTACGAAGTAAAGACTGAGACTCCTAGAAATCGCAATAGAAAACTCTGAATATATTTCTCCAATCACAGCTTTAACTGAAGGCAAAACTTCTGTGTTATTGCACATTGTAGAGTTGGACATAGTATCGAATGGGTTTATTAACATCATTGTTGCTTGAGTTGCTTTAAGTCCATCAGCACAGGAATCATAAATCTCATAGCCCAGAGTAATTCCTTGCAAAAGGGTTGAGTTGTTAATGACTTCTACTGCATAAATCATGGAGAGGGCTTGAACCATATCTCTTATCTGCAATCTAAAAAGGAATATGTCAATTATTAGGAAAGAAAATCATTTTTTTTTTATAATGCTTTTAGGTTCACAGCCACTATAAGTTCTGCCTATATTAAACACATATACTGTTTATGTTTGAGTATAAGTCAACCCAAATATAAGCCGAGACACCTAATTTAACCTAAAAACATCTGGGATAACTTATTGACTCGAGTATAAGCCTCCCCCCAGCATGTATGTCTGTCACCCCTGTGAAAGGCTCATGTCACACATGTCACTGATGGATCATTGCCCCCATAGGACTGCATTGTCTCTGGTCTCTATGTCCCAGCTCCTCTCAATCTTCTCCTATATGTCTCCATTCTCCTATATGTCTCCCAGCATGTGCAGGGTTAATATAAGGCATATAAGGCAATGTAAAGCTCCTGTGCCATGGTGTAACCCATAAAGCACACTATCATGTCTGTGTCAGCTCTGTGGGCTTAATGTGGTGGGTGTCTCCCCCTTCTTTACCTTAGATCCATGTTAGCTCTGAGAAATGTGTTCAGCTCTGGTATCTGGGGACAGAGAGCAAAACGCTGCCACACAACAGGAGTCCTAAGAAGGTAAGCCCTGCAAGCCAGATTTGGCTATGTAGACTGATAATTGTAACACAGACCAGCAGCGTGCTCACATCCCTGCATCATCCAGGACAATGACTCAAGTATAAGCCGGGGGACACTGAACAACTAGGCTTATACTCGAGTATATACAGTATATGTTGGCATTGTGAGTATGTATTATATGTTTTATATATGTATAATGTATATTTAGAATTGAACAATTTACTTCCTTCTCTTATATTGTTATCCAGAAACCCTTCTTTTCTAGATTTCCTCATAATCTTCCTGGGAGAACATTTGCTAGAAACCTGGCAAATCCCAAAAATGCTGACTTTATATCTGCTTAAATATTGGAGATTTGTGCCCTGTAACTGAGATCTAAATTATACTTGAACTAAGCATTGCACAAACATACTGACAGTTTTATCAAGAAGTATAGAAATATTAACACTTACCCAGTGCAAATGAAATCATTGGGATAAAGACGATCTAATAGATTAGAAACAGCATCATGAATAGGGAAAATTCCTCCAATCATAATATCCCCAGGTAGGCGAGCTACAGCACGTTCACAAACACCACAATGGAGCATAAATGTCAAAACTAAAAGGCTTAGAGGAAGTTTATATAAAAAATTCATGATCATTATTTGGTTCAGTGTCTTGAGTTACAGATAAGTAACACTGTAAAGACATTTAACTGTCATAGTGAGATATGTGTGTAAATTAAAGCAAAAAAGCTTCTGTATATATGTTGTCACATTCCTATGCCTGGGACGTCACAGTCTCACTCTGCCTCCTGCTTATTACATTTAATTGTGTAATAAAATTATTACATTTAATTGTGCAATAAGAAATATGAATAATGCAATTTGCAGCCATTTGTTATATATATATATATATATATATATATATATATATATATATATGTATATAGTTTACTTTACATATTTATAATTGGATTATATATAGAAATATATGAGCATAAATTCACAAATGTAAGCTACAGACACATCTCAATTAAGATTAAATGAAAAATATGAAAATATAAATAGCAAATTTATTAGTAAAGATATTGGTTTATAGTAAAAATTTGAGAACCTTATTGGTTCTACAGTTATACGTACTTCTAATCTAGCCAATTCATTGAATGCTATCTGGGCTGAATACGTTCCATTGCACTTAACTATTTTCACAGTACTGGAGGTGCTCATGGACACTCAAGATGTTGCCAGGAGGAGTTGCAAGTGCACGGAAACAATGTAGGATGGATTCTGTGCACAAAAATCAGGATTCAGTCTCCGTATTTGAACTGAAATTCCTAGGACCCTGCTGGAAAAAGGTGTATTTTGCTCTCAATAAAATAGATTTGTACATAACTAGCAACAATAGTAGCAAAGCATTGGATGTCACAGTGGCCATGGTTATGTGACCTGAGATGTGGTCTTGTCACATTTTGCCACAATGTGTTCATCCAAGTAATAATGCAAAGCTGCAGGTGTGTTATGGACATTTTTCTGACATACCCTCGGAGCTGCTTTGGGACTTACCTTCTCATAACCAGCTCCCGATCAGCCTGGTTAAATAGAACTGTCCTGGCCAGCTCTGGTCCTAGACAATATTTACACTATTATTGGTGCCTCCTGCAGCTACAGCTTTATGCCCCCAGTGCTCCTATTTCCTCCTTTATTTATGCCCTAGCCCTTCTATTTCCCCTATTTGTATGTCCCAGTCCCCCCCCAGGGGTAGGAGGATGTTCATTAGCAAACAAAATAGAATGGATGGCCTAATTTCTAATTTCTCTTTAAATACATTTGATCTTAATCTTAAACCTTAAACTGTGAATGAGAGGGATCCCAGCCAGTACACAGGGTGGATGAGTCAACACTTCTCTGCAGTCTGAGATGAGTCATAGGCTGACTCCATTCTCCAGTGACAGTTTGTCAGTAAAGAGCTAGTTTATGCAGTTATGCAGTGCCGCATATCGCCTACTGCCTAGGGAGCTGAGCGATCACCCTGATTGCCATGCACCCAGTCCAATGGCTGGTCACAGAGTCGCCCCCTGTGGTCAGATGCGGCCCTGGGCAACCCTACTTTATAGTCACATAGCTGAACATCTGATTTTATATTGCACAGCAGGCACCCCATCAAGCATTACCCGGTCTGCTAACACCATGTGAAAAAAATATTTAACCCCCACCCTGAGATTAAACTACATTTAAAATAATACATTAATCACAAAAACAATGTTTGAGTTTATCCAAGCATCGCTCCCAATCATAATGTTCCCGAGCTACAGCATGTTCACAAACACCACAATGGAGCATAAATGTCCAAACAAAAAGGCTGAAAGGAAGTTAACATAATACATTCATGATCATGATTTGGTTCAGTGTCTTAATTTATAAAGTTTACATTGAAAACACTGCACAGTAATGTCGTAGTGAGATATGTGTAAATCAAAACCAAAAAGCTTCTTCACTCACTGTATATAGTCATAGTCACCCTGCCTCCTGCTTATTATATTGAACACATTTTAGCATTACGTTTAATTGTGCAATAAGAAATATAAATAATTTAAACTGCAGCCGTTTGTGAATTTCTGAGTTGTGAGTTTTTTGTAGGATTTCAGTTATATTTGGTATATAACCAATTCATGGGGTATATTTACTAAGCAGGGAATTTGCTGGGGAATTGAAAAGTGGGGAAGTTACCCATAGCAACCAATCAGATTCAAGCTTACATTCTCCAGTATGTAAAATAAAACTGAGAGCTCGTATCTGATGGGTTGCTATGGGCAACTTCCCCACTTTTCAATTCCCCAGCAAATTCCCTGCTTAGTAAATATACCCCCATATGTTCCATGGGCATTTTGCAGTTAACTATTCTCACAGTAATAAAATGTCTCCCAGATCCTCATCCTTTTTCAAACTGCAATTCTTAGGACCCTCCTATAAAAGGTGTATTTTGCTCTTCATAAAAGAGATTTTTGTTCTAGACATACTTCAATGACATAAATATTGACAACAGAGGATTGGGTGTCACAGTTGCCATGGCTGGGATGTGGTCATGCCATGGGCTTAATGGGCCAGATCCACACTGCGAAAAACAATATGGAGTCTGCATGTGCACTCTATTTTTCTAGACCTACGTAAATTGTGTAGCATATGCAATTTACATAGTAGGTTCTGGGGGTTTGTGCACATATCAGGTATGCATGGAAAATGGGATTTAAATGATACAGCAAGGGCTGGCTTCAGCCCTTACGTACAGTACAGATCTCTGCATCAGCCTGCATTTAAGCAAAAGCGGTGCAGAAGATTTAAGGTAGGGTCCTGTCAGTGAATTCCCCTCCATATGGGGGCAGTAGTCTACCTATCATAGGGAAGGGAATGAAGTTAAGAACTCTTTGAGCTGATTTTGCGTAAGTCTTTATTTGGTTGCTGGTCTCTTCTGTGCTTCTTGTTTAGTTCAGTGTTTATATTTGTTACTTTCCCTTTGATCCAGTAAACCATTCTCCATAACCCATGTTAAGAGTGTTAATTAGCGTACACACATGTATAAAAAATATACGTCTGTTATTCTGTGTATAGTTGTTTTTGCCGCTGCAACTCTTTTTCATTGCTGCTCCAGTGGTCACATCCAGAGGCTGTGATATACTGGGCTCTAGTAAACACCAGGCCCACGTCAGACATCTCTTGTGTGCGGCTATCTCCTTGTGTACATAACAACCATTAACCTATAATGATTTTCACTATTTGATTAGTAACTGAGCAATTAGATGTTGCCAATAGCAACCAATCAGAATCTAGCTCTCCTTTTCCTATGGCATACTGGAAAATGTTAGCAGGTACAAGGCTCAATTTAGGCATGTGTATGGAAGGTCAGGGAGCCATGATGTACCAATATTTTGAAGAGGCCCCTTCCTCTCACCTCATTGGGTATGGCTAGTGCTGTGCAAGTGACATGGTTATGTTATAATACATCTTGCTGTTATTGCAGCAGCACATAGTATGGTAAACATCAGTGACCTAAGTGTATATTATATTCCACAGTAGGACATACAGTACATAGTTCTACTTTTATATGGGAGCAACACTGCCACTCTCCCAATTTATTACTCAAGGTAGAATCACTAGGCATTATTATACCCTTTATTTTATAGCAGAACTTTTATAGTCACATACAGGGCCGCCTTCAGAAATAGCAGGACCTGGGACTGCCAACATTGGTAAGACCCAAGCCCCCCTTCCCCACCATGTGACATTAAATTAAGGCATGTTTGCTGATAGAGTAGTTACTAGCCGTTTAAAAACTGCACTTACCCAAAAGCCACCCCTCAGGCATTTCTTCATGTTTGAATTTGGACATAAGAGATTCCTGTTTCAGGATGTCATGGCATGAACCTGAATATCTGGCAAAGACACTTTTATTTTTTTTTGGTTTGCATCACAGACCACCAGCACATTGACGGAGCCATTAATTTATGCAGCTCAGAAACTGAGACATATCTGGCTCCAAATACCCTCTCACCTGCTGATAAAGTCTTAGGAGGTTGGTACTGCTGAGACAGAATAATTGCACATGACGGGTTATGCCCTGCTGCGGCTGAACCTGGGGCTAGTGAAGGAAAACCTCCTCCTTTTCTTAAGACCTGTGTGCCTCCACACAGGCCAGACTCGCCAGGCTCAAACTGAATTAACCATACACATCCACACATCCTTGCTTGCAGCACAAGCATGTCTCCTTTATACCCATTAGGAATTGAGGAATGGATAGTGATTTGGGCCAATTCACATGAGAAAAGCATTTCTTTTTGAAATAGCAATTTCAGCTCATCGACAAGTCGAGTTGACATCAATTTTGAAACTTTGCCCATAGCAACCAATTAGATTCACATTCACATTCCTCAGTATATTAAATTAAACTGAGAGCTTGAATTCACACTTTTCCAAGAACACGGTTTAGCAAATTTAGACTCTGGGGCAAATGACCAGGAGCTGACTACAATTGTAGTGGGTTAAAAAGGTTGGTAAAATGTGAGGAAGGGGGAATTAGGAAGGGGGTGAGGAAGCATTGCTATTCATCCACCTCCCCTTCCTAATTTTAATGTTTAAACTTCTAGTATGTGTTGCACTATGAAAGGGAACCACACACTGGACCAAATACAGACTGTGCAAAAATCATTGTTTTTACAGTAGTATGCTCAGGCTATAAATGACTGCATGCTTTCAGCATGGATCTAAATCTTAAGGATCCAGAGTTCCTAAGGCCATTCCATTGGCGAGAAAGGATGGGCTTCATATTGCAAGTACACATGGTGGAAAGAGGAGGTATTTAAATAGAACAGTAAGACCTTGGTTAAGCCCTTGCATACTTTCCACATTTCTGTACAACCTTCATTTTAAAGGACAGTGCAAAAAAGTTAAGGTAGGTTTGCTGATATGGTAACCTGAATACTGCAGGGAGTTGGATTTAGGCTGGATTACTGTTCTGATCATTACACAGATAATTGAAAACAAAAATAGCAATCAATACTTAATTAGTATGTATGAACGATATTGAACATTCTTTCAAAACATTTTGTCAATAAAACAATTTTTTTTCATTCTAAAAATACTTGTTACCTTAGACCTTGTATAAAGTTTTAATTGATTTAAAGCAACAAAATTGTCAGTTTCATAAAAAGTGAAAACATATTTGTTTTTATTCTATATCTACATATTAAACATACAAATAGAAACCAAAACAAAATATAGAACACCTAAAATTGTATGTGTGTTATATCAACCAGAATTTACTGTGTCAATTAAAAGGTGTTTCACTGGGAGGAATGCAAGGTGTAGCCAGGTTAGGAATAAGGAAGAAAGAATAAAGAAACTATGACAATTTATTTTACCATGAAATACGTCTTCCAAGGATAATGATAGTACATAATGAAAAGAAAAAGTGTAAGCCCTTTAAAAATGTGTCACATTTGTGGAACTGTCAGCCATGGATGTTGAAACTATACAATTTAAAACTGTCAGATTTCTAAAAAGGAATACTTTCGACAAAATGAAAAAGCACAGGCATGCTTACAAATAAAATGTCACCATGAAGATGCTATAAACCAAAATGTGCTAGGTGAAACCAACATAAATGCTCCTAACATAGTAAACGGCTTATGGCCAGGGCCAGTGCTAGGTCTCTGGGCACCCTAGATGAGACCTAACACCACCAACCCAACCCCTTCCCTGGTCCGGTTCACATAGAAGAGGGGGGTGCCACCGAGGAGCAGCAGGTGCCCCTTCCAGGCTGGCTAATTATTATATAATCCAGGCATGTAAACGGAGGCAGCATGGGGGTGCTTTTGTCCCCACATCCCCCGGGCCTAGCACTCTAGGCGACCGCCTTAGATCGGCTAATGGAAGTGTTGGTCCTGCTTACAACTGTCAGGGTTTTTTTTGGCTATTAGTGGCTAGAGGTATGTTTAGCCACATATTTCCAGTAACACATACAAAGCTCACTGACTATGTGGAATGCACAGCCTCACCCATGTGCAAGTGGTTATTAGAGTCAACTTGGGAGTTCCCCACAGTAACACACTTGAACCTCACACATGCCTGCCATGTCATATTACACTGAAAATGGACATTTGTTTGGTATCAGTATCTAGTGTTCACATTGTTCATGTATGATTCTCATTAATTATGGTTTGTATCAAAAACAATAGAATGAGACAAAGACGGCATACGGATTGGTTGTCAGCGCTGTATAATGTAGCGGACGACAAACAATGGTGAGACTGTCTTTTGCTGGGTGAACTGGGGGCTGCAGAGAAGGTCAGTCAGCAATTTATAATGCTGTGAGCTGCCTCTATTTTTGGTCTTTCTCTCATCTCACAATACTGTATTAAGAATTGAACACACTGAGCTAACCGTAATCTAACAGCATTAGGATTAGATATCTGACTGGCTGCCCATAAAGAAGATTTCTGCAGCAAAAAAGAGTAAGAACTTCATTGTCAATGATTTCTCATCATTTTCTAACATACCAACACTAAGAAAATTTGGCAAGAGCATTTCCAGTTTTCAGTAACTGTGAGAGAAAATAACCTTAAGAGGTTGGGATAATTGTAAGTAGTGTGAAAAGTAATTCTACAGTCGTGGTATTGAGCAACAATTGTTGCACGGAGAGGACGCTGTATATGCGGGACGCCGTCACATATATAAAGCGTACTCTCCGTGCAGGAGAGAGATGCCACGGCACAGGAGAAGGTGCTGGGCACCGCTGCGGTGCCCAGCGAAGACTTCAGATGGGTGAGTTTATTTTATTTTCATTTATTTCTTTTTTTTTAGGTATTTTTTTTATTTTTTTTTATAAACAAACGAACATCGGAGATCAATCGGGAAATCTGATTGATCTCCGATGTCGGTTGTTTAGGTTTCCCAGCGTTTAGTCGCCGTTGGGAACTTTCGGTCGTGGCCATACACGGGACGAATTTCATTCATTTCATTCACATTATTCGTGAGGTCTGAACGAAATTCGGCCTGTGTATGGCCACCTTTAGGCGGTCAAAAGTTCCAACAGTGCCAGATCACTGGAAGGAAGATCAATGGGGATGAAGGATTGGCGATTCTGCACTTGTTGGGAATGCCAAGGTCATTTAGCATTGACAGGAAAACAACCCTGTCTAGTTAATTCAAGATTTATACACAGTCAATTTAATGTTGTCGATTTTATGTAGACTAAATTACATTATATGATGTGTACCACAACTGTATATTTTATTTTAGGATAAACGAAACCAATGAAGGACTTATTCAGTACAAGGTTAAATGTGCATATTAACTATTTGGTGCAAAAAATTTCCACCAGATGTCACTGTAGGTCCACACTGTACCATAATTAAAATATGTAAAGAGATTTTCCTTGAATGACTATATAGTGTACATTTTGCATGATAGTGACACATATATCATTCAGTGTTTGTTTACTAAAGAAAGAATTACATAATAATGACCTAGATTCCAAACAATAGAACAATTAGACAATCATACCAAATATTGTGGGAAGGAATGCAGAAAGATACATCACAATGACATATAGGAATGTTCATACTGGGAATAACATAAATGAATATTCAGACAAGATTTTATAATATTATAAATCTAACTAGTTGAGCATATGACAAGCAGGACCAAGGATACATGGAATGTTGCAGTGGTCATAGAGATACAGGAACTTATCATAATGTAACAGGTAAATTTGACTTCACTTATCCAGCTTGACAACTATCGGCATATGGTCTCCATGATACATGCTGAATATCAAATACTAGCTGAAGCTAAGTATCATTTATGTGTTTTGCATATATTCTTAATAAAACAGTGATACTTTATTTTACTCCTGGGGGGGAATTTACTAAGCAGCAATTTTTCGCCGGTTAATGCAGATGTTTCCAGAAATTTTGGAGTTTACTAAGGCTTATCTCGCTGTCAAATTGCGGAATAATTTTTCCTCACCAAATCCATGGCAATTTTTATCATAACTGACATAGACGTTTAAGAACTTACTAAGCATCGATTGTACAAATTGTAAGCAAATCAATATTGATTTGCAGTGAAATCACTTGGACCTGGCCTCCCTGTCTGATCAGGAAGTTGTGCAATTGTTTAGATTTAACCGCACTAATCTCATGCGACTTTATGAGCAGGTGAGAAGGTCCCATGTAGTGTCTGGCTGCATAAATGAATGTGTGCCACTTTTTCTTTCCAGCCTGAGTCCAGAAGGGTGACTGGCATTTACACAGGTGACACTTTCCAGACACTTGTCTGAAGTGTTATGTGTGCTGGTTAAATTGATGCACATATGTCTCTTTCTCAAGCCATGATGTGAAGAGATATGAACTAAAGCTTTCATTCTATAGCCTCTCAAGATTCCCTAATGTCTTGGGAGCCATAGATTGCACTCACATCCACCTGAACATGGTGCCTATTTGTGTAAAATAGGCACCATTTCCACTCTTTAAACATTCATATGGTCTGTGATGGAAACTTAAAAATACTGAGTCTTTGGAGGCTATCCTGGTTCATGTTAGGACTCATATATCCTGAAACAGTCATCCATATGCATCCATATGCATCCATATGCCTGAGGGATGGCTGTTGGATTAAAATATAAGTGATTACTCATTATGCAAACCTGCCTTACGAACTAGTTTTTTCTGCATTTTCACAGGTCACTCAGGAACAAGGCTCAGTTTTAGGTCCATTTGGTTTTCAGTATCATCTCTATGCGGATGATTCACAAATAAACCTATCCACTCCTGATCTCTCACCAACAGTGTTGCCCAGTGTAACTCAATGTCTTTCTGCCATATGATCTTGGATGTCCTACCGCCATCTCAAATTTAGTCTTTCAAAAACAGAACAAATAATCATCTTTCCACCTGCCAATAAAAGCTGCCCATCTGGCCTCTCTATTTCTGTTCTGTTATGTTAAAATAACTCCTGCTCATAAAGCTTGCTGTCTAGATGTTCCTCTTGATTCTAAACTGCCCTTTACTCCACATATACAATCAGTTTGTAAATCATCTTACATACATTTAAAAAATATTTCCTGAATACGCAAATACCTCACACAAAAATCTCTCATTCATGTATTAATCATATTCCAAATGGATTATTGCAATGCTCTCCCAATTGGGTTCGCACAGTATAAAATCACCCCCTTCAGTCTATATTACATGCAGCAGCCAGACTAATGCAAAATGCTCTTCTAGTGTTAGTTCACTCTGCCAGTCTCTACATTGGTAGCCTGTACTTGAATTGAATACAAAATCATGTTTCTAACCTACAAAGCCATCAACACTGCACCCACATATGTATCTTAACTGATCTCAAGATATATCCCAGCTTGTTCTCTAAGATGTTCACATTATCTACAACTCTCTTCTGCACTAAATACTCTGATTCTCGGTTACAGGACTTCTCCCGGGCTGCACTCACTCTCTGGAAAAACCTTCCACGCCTGTTAAGGTTATCCTCTACTCTCCAAACATTTAAGCACACCCTTAAAACTCATCTATTCAGACAAGCTTGCCATATTCCTCAACCTACTTAACATGTGCTACTTTTTACCACCTAGTCATGTCTTATTGATTGTTAAAATTGTAAAGTTCTACATAATCTGATGGTGCTATATAAAAACCTGTTATTAAATAAAATAAATATGTGTGTTCTAGCTGATGACCCCTCTGACACGTACTTTTGACCTTTTAAAATCTCGCTTTAGGTACCTTGATAAATCTGGTGGTGTGTTTCTACACCCCTGAAAAGGTGTTGGATATTGTATGGGCAACCTTGCCCAGATTATAGGCAATAAATAGTGAGTAAGCAGGGAGTTTTTTTTAAAGAATTTTTACTTTTTTCTGGAATTTGTTAAGCTGTATTTTTTTGTTCATATGTTAGCTATTGTTACTAATGTGTGTTATGTTAGTTATAAAACCATTGTAAATGACTTCACAAGTACACAACAATGTAAGCACAATAAGACAAATGTTTATTACTGTCACATTTGGGTTTGTTTGTTTTGTTTGTAAAGAATGCAAAAAGAGAAGCATCCATATTGGGCATACAGTATTAAGTAAGCAGAAATTGTTTTTTTGATGGTTTGTTAAGTGCCTGGTTCTAAACATAGTAACATTTATTTTCATTTTCTTTTGTCACCCTGGGAGCCATCCTGTGGGGACATGGATGGTATAGTCACTGGATGGGTGCAGGAGTTGTCAACATCTGAGGATGTTGACGTCTGGGGTACTGATGCATTCAATTGAACATTCAGCTGCTCCCTAATGCTCTGTAGGTTGGCGTCCATGACCATTACACCAGTATGGATGCCTGCCATCTCTGTGAAAATGTGTGCCTGGATAATGTTGTGTTGCTCAGTAGCTGAAGGCTGTTTAAGGCCAAAGACTGAACTACTGTCATCCTTCTTAGGTTGTGATGAATTTGCCTGCTTGAATGCCTTTTTTCATGTATGAACTTGGTTTGCGTATCATGCAAGGAATAAATTGTGGCAGCTGGAATGACATGGATAATATCAGAGGCAGGTGGTTGTTGTACTGGTGTTTCCTGATGGTGATGGTACAAATGTCAAAGTCACCATCTCTTCAGCTTATTCCATAGGTGTTGTGCTCGCAGATGGTGGTGATGGATATGCTGGATATGCGAGTTACTCAATGGTATAGCAGCGATAGATCATGTAAATGCACATGATATGAAAGAAGATCAAGTTATGCTTTCTTAATTTTAGATGTACAATCTTTGTACACCAAGAGTTCTCAAGAAAAATGGAAAACTTTGTGTCCAACACCCGAGGTTTATAACTTCATTTGTTTATTTTATTTTACAACACAATTATTTTCTTTTTTAGTAAATATTATTTACAGAAAATGGGAACAGCTAGGGGGACCAGGTTCGAGCTAAGTTACGCCAATTTATACTGTATATGGGCCAAACTGAAGATGAAAATATTTAGAATGGAAGATGT
Source organism: Platyplectrum ornatum (assembly GCA_016617825.1). Classification (NCBI taxonomy): domain Eukaryota; kingdom Metazoa; phylum Chordata; class Amphibia; order Anura; family Limnodynastidae; genus Platyplectrum; species Platyplectrum ornatum. The sequence continues at coordinate 69,260 of JABWIB010000131.1, read as the reverse complement.
GGTGTGAATCTTATCTTCTATGCCCGTTACATAGATAATTTATAATTTGGGATCAGGACCTTTCTAGCACACAACAGTTTGTTGATCATCTTCATACCAATTAATGTATCCTTCACATATACACATGAGCCTTTTTAAATTAACTATCTTGATCTAAAGCTGTCCTCAGAGTTTGGTTCCATTCTGACCTCGACTTAAAAGAAAGAGGTGGATACTAATAACTTTTTGCATTATAAAAGCACCACTACAGGCCCTGGAAGGTAACATACACAAGGGACAGTTTTTCTGTCTACGACGTAACTGTACACTTGGAGAAACCTTCCAAAGCCAAATGTTCACAGACAAAGAAAATGAATATATATATATATATATATATATATAATAAATAAACATAAAGGGGGCGCCCAATAGTGTAACTCCGTTTATTTAAATAAAATCATCAAGCTCCAAATCAGAACTGCGTACCAGAATAAAATATATGTAAGCTTAAAAACAAACAGAGGGATCAGCTGAGTACTTCACCGCGTCTCTCGTATGTGCACCCACGAGGACGTCCGTCTGCAGCTGCTTCAGGAACTATTCTGCCAC
>JABWIB010000131.1:33265-43794 GCA_016617825.1 Platyplectrum ornatum | reverse complement strand
AACTTCATTCCTGCCTATGGCTAGGAATGAAAGATCCTCCGGTCCTTAGGTGGGGGACACTGCATAACAGGATTGCAGGGCGCCTGCAGGCACTGAGAGGCACTCAGCCTCTCTGATTGGATAGACAGGGGATGAGCAAGGCGCCTGTCAGTGTGAATGACAGCTGTGGAGCCCTGCACTGACGATATCTTACGGTAAAGTAACAGCAGGAAACAGACCTTTTTGGCGCCCCCACCTGCTTTGAGGGGGGGGGGGAATTCCCCCCCCCCCTGTTCCGACGCCCATGTATCTCCCTGATAATCAGGGAGAGTCGGCAACTATGATATATTTTCCTAATTAACTGCACATAGGTTTAACCAGGAATGCAGCATTTTATGTTTTTATACAAAAAAATTCTTATCCCTTTTCACAATTTCATTTAATATATTTTACATAAATAGACACAGTGTAGTCAACCTTTTATTAACTACTTTTGAAAACGCAGAAACAAAGGCGTAATACTGGCCATCCGCCTGTCTGCCTCCTCTGTGCAAGTGGAACATAGAGTTCAAAAATATTTAAAGATTCTAATAGATACAGTAGTAATGTAAGCTGTCTGCGTCTCCACCATATGCTTATAACAACCTAGGGAATTATTGTATAATTAATATTATTTTAGGAATTATAATTTTCAAATGCCATCCCATGCCTTTCCGGTTTTTGAAACACTTCCAGTATGGAAGTCTTGATCCAGACGCTCCAGATTGAAAGTGTGGCCTAGGTGCGTGAACTTTCTTAAAACTATTATTTTGTGTCTGGATCTAGTCCAAAAACCAAATTGAGGGTCAGCATAGACAAAGCAAGTTGTCCTCCAGGACACAACTAACATGCGAATTGCTGACTTTCAGAAAAATTCTTAAATTAACAGGAACTACAAGGCCATCATATCTCACTGCAATTTCCCTGCTTAGTAAATTTAGGCTTAAGTCCCTTATATGCAGTGTCGTGATGTTCTTGCAGCTAATCGACTGCTGAAGGACAGTGATAATTCAGTGTCATAATTCAAAGAAAAGGATAAAACATCCAGCATAAAAGACCATCAGAAAAAAAATGTAATATGTGAACAGTGATTTCAAACCAACACGTTCAGACTGACTCATAAAATGGATCTGGTTGAATCCGGTTTTCCGTGTACTCAGCTTTTGGTGTGTGTGGTGTGAATTCCCTCTGTACATAAGGAGCAAGGTCAGAAAAAGCAGGGGGGGGGGTCATTTAATTTTTACAGTAAGGGCTGGGTTAACGTGTTCCACATAAGGTTGTGTTTATAGGACATAAGTCAGGAACTCATAAATTGTCGATTCTGTGCAAGGGGAGTGTATTTGTGAAGTTGTGAATGGAACATAGGGGCACTCTATCGTACAGATACGGGTGCTATTGAATTGTTCTTAAATCAGGATAAGGCCTCAAAAATATACTCCATTATCAACACATGTAATCCAATAGATTGACTATAACCAACAGCCATATCTCCAAACACCATCACAGAATTTAACCTGTCAGCAGAGTTCAACAATAATCCTCAGACGTACTTCTGAATGTGTGTTTAATGTGTAAATAAAAACTTTAGCTAGATCACAATGTATTACAAGATGCTGTGAGAAAAGGACATGGCATGCATAGTTTACATTTTGTGTCCTTGGCTGTTTACACAGAAGTATTTCCTTTACTTTGAAGTAGTCTGAAAACACCACAAGCAAACCAGTGTAAAGTGTATAAAATATGTAATAAACAAGATATCAGAAGTGCTGTGTACTCTGAACAGTAGCGGTTGCTAACATCTGGAAAAATGTGTCACAACTGTCATAGGTTTAAGTTTCAGCCTTCAATTTGCTAAATGCAAATCGTGAACATTAAGGTCACTAATGTAAAGCATTATTCGTTTTTGCTTTATTTTTATCAAATAAAAATATATATAAATATAACCTAGTTATATAATATCGCTAGGTTTCGGGCACACACAGAGCTCAAAAGGTTTCCCATCACTGAAGCCATGTTTCACAGCAGAGCACATTTGTGTGTAATAACACTTAGTTGGATGCATGACAAAATCATTAAAGGGAAAAGCCTATAAAAACTGAATATAAATAAACATAAATATATAAATATTGTCTCCTTTAGCAATCAAAGGTTCTTTCTCCAGCAAAGTAGTAAAAAGCCACACAGAAGCCAATTGTTTTGTGAAAATAGTGGGCTTTAGTCACACAGATAATTAAAAACAAATGTCCCTGATTACAGTGGTAGGACATACTGTACTGTCCCACGCACAACACAACTCAAACATAATCAATATAGCTTTACTACCCATCTTTGCTGTTTCTCTGCAGGCCTCTGTGCCTCTAACCTCAGACCATGAGAAACGCTGGATGCTTAACCTGACAGGTCATTCAGCACTGTGACATAGGTGTTATATCAAACAGCAAGCTTACAGGATTAATGCCTTAATGACCCAGGATGGATCTGGTTAATGACTGACATCCTTTTCTATTCACAACCGCAGATCTTATACTAAAGCTGAACTCGTTTTGCCATACATAAATCCTTAGATTCTTGACAAGTGTCAGGTAAAACTTTGCGACCTTTATAGTGTGCTCCTGCACCACCAAACCAGTGTTTCTACAAAGCCTATAATATCTAGGTGGGTAGTGTAGCAATCACAAATCCATTAAGCAAAGCTGGTTTCAAAATGACTTTGAATGTTATAGAAACAACTTACAATGTTGACATTAACTTTATGCAAACTAAAGTGGCCAGAAAATCCAATGTCATCATATTAAACATTGTTTTGTTTTGTCAACAATGAAATCTCAAGTACCTTCCGGTTAGTACAATGATCCAAATTCTCATAAATATTTTTAAAATGAGAAATAGAGGTCTGTAACCTCTGAATCATTTATCTATAGCAGGGGTTCTCAAACTATTTTGTTCTGGGACCCAATCTGCCAAAAAAAAATTTACACAACCCCAGCAATTTACCACCGAACAATACCCCTATATGTGATATTTTTCACCAAGACATCAGATTATCATTTTAAAAAGTCATAGGTATATGTTTTGTACCAAACTATATAGCTTCTAGGGGTTAATTGGAGGCTTAAAAGGGGCTGTAAGGTCCCCATTAAACCTTTGGACATTGCATTGTTAGTGTATCATGACAACTGGCAATCCTATGTGACAAATGAATGTGAAGATGGACCTGGTTCAAGCAGCAGTCTAGACGGCCAGGGGCCACCAATCACCTACTGCACGCATGTATCACAATAGCACACCCAGTCCCATAGCGCTGGGCGATGATCTCTCTGAGGAAGTCACGATCCCATGCAGATGTGGACGTGACCCATTCTGGGGTCCCGACCCACAGTTTGAGAACCGTGGATTTATAGTATTGGTTCTCAACCTTTTCCAGCATACCGTCCCCTTTGGTTAATGGCCAGTTGTCCAGTGCCCTGTAACTACCTAACTGTATTTTGTGAACTCTCCCCTCCCTTCTAACCTCACTCAGACCTAATGCCATCCCAATTTCAAATTGTATTAACAGAAGACAACCTTTCATTTTCAACCCCTCTAGAACATATAAATAAGTAAAAGAGTATAATAGTGATTCCAAATCACAAATAATCACAATATATACACAGCATAGACACACACACACACAGTATACATACACACTGTATATACACCCATACAGTATACATGCACACAGCATACACACACACATGCACATATATATACACATCATACATGCATACAGCATACAGATGTTAGTGCATCTATAAAGAAGTTAAGACATGTAACACCTACCCCACCCAGTGGGAAAAATGAACATTAATTGTACCTTTTTATATAAGTTTAATAGACCTAAACAGTAAATGGCACAGAGGCCCCACATACACCAGGCAGCCATACCTTACTTACTTATTTACTAAAATAAATACTCTGACAACAATGGCTGGATTTTGAATGGGAACATGTATTTATTTAAAGGGTGAAATTCATTAATTGGGCCGAATTATTAATTGAACTGATAAGATTAACCTAACCATTTGTAAAGTACTAGGTGGCCCAATAGCAGCTTAAACTGGAGGGGGATCAGCAGAAACCACTTACAGAGAGGTCAGCCCCACCTTGACCTCTTCACAAAGTCCTATGGCAAACACACGACCATACTCTGACCACCCTAGAATTTGGAAAGTGGTCCTCTAAAGAGCCCAACCGAGGGTGTGATGCCCTCACCTACTGGGTTGTGCTGCTCTCGGACCGCCCAAAAGCTTCATACCAGAATGTGATCACCCGCTGGCGCCAAAATAATCATCTGTTGTCCCCCCTCACTGCTACCGCCCCACCATGTTCCATCTGAAAGAAAAAAGTGATTAAACAGCAACACATGCAAGACAAACCAAGGAGGAAGGGTGGGTGAATTCACATCAAAATTCACATCAAAAGCTAAACTCCAACCTGCTTAACAGGTACTATATATACCCTCCTTAACTTGAATCTGATTGGTTGCTCTGGGCAACATCCTGACTTTTCAATCTCACTGCAATCTCGCCGCTTAGTAAATATGCCCCATAGTATCAGAATATTTTGGCTAATATATACATACTGGACCAGATCCATAATTCCAGATAATACCCAACAAAGATCTGTTGCATTGTTATATAAAGGTATAGGTCATTTTTGTTACATTTATTCATTTAAAGATTTTACAAATTGAGTTACATGAATGTTTACAGTGTAACATAGTAACATAGTTGATGAGGTTGAAAAAAGACATCAGTCCATCAAGTTCAACCTATATTGGATCTCCTGTGATCCTAATTTTAAAATTTAAGTTGATCTAGTTTAAATACAAGAGCTCCCTCTTGACTTAATAAATTGCTTACCAGTCGTAACCCTGGATAACCTTTACCTCTAAAAATGTGTGTAACCCCTTCTTAAATCCATCTATTGATCCTGCCATCACAACCTTCTCAGGCAATAAATTCCACATCCTCAATGCTCTTACTGTAAAGAACCCTTTCCTCTGCTTTCCTTTCTTCTAATCTTAACGGGTAACCTTGCGTCCTCTGTACAGTTCTATGGGTAAAGAGTTTACGTGAAAGCTCTCTGTATTGATCCCTAAGTTATTTATAGATGGTAATTATATCACCTATTAGACGCTTCTTTTCTAAAGTAAACATGCCAAAACTTGCTAGCCGTTCCTCATAACTCAGTGACTCTATACCCCTTATCAGTTTTGTTGCCCTTCNCTGAACCCGTTCCAGTTCAGCAATGTCCTTTTTATGGAGTGGTGCCCAGAACTGTACCCCGTATTCCAGATGAGGCCTCACCAATGATNTATAGAGTGGTAAAATGACACAGTTGTCCCTTGCATCTATGCCCCTTTTTATACATGCTAATATCTATTTGGCCCTTGCTGCTGCTGATTGACATTGTGCCATATTGCTTAGTCTATTATCTGCAAGCACCCATAAATCCTTCTCTATTGAAGACTCCCCTAAATTAATCCCATTTAATGTATAGGTTGCATGCTTGTTGTGACCTAAATGCATAGTTTTACATTTATCTATGTTGAATCTCATCTTCGCAGACAAACGGCATCTTGCTCTGTTTTTTATTACTCTGCATATTTTAGTATCATCTGCAAAAATAGTGACTTTGTTCTCTAAGCCATCACCAAGGTCATTTATAAATATATTAAAAAGGAGTGGCCCTGCGGTACACCACTTAAAACTCTTGACCAATCTGAAAAGGTTCCATTTATCACAACTCGCTGTTCCCTATTCGCCAACCAATTCTCGACCCAAGTACAAATGTTATTTGCTAGAACCAGTCCCCTTAATTTGTGAACAACCCTCTGTTGTGATACTGTATCAAAGGCTTTTGCAAAATCTAAGTACACCACATCTACCGCCTCACCATTTTCTAAGTTCACACTCACTTCCTCATAGAAGCTAATTAGATTAGTTTGACAAGACCTATCCCTCACAAATCCATGTTGATCCCCAGTAATTATCTTATTGGCCACCAAGTAATTCTAAATATTATCCCTTATTATGCCTTCCAATATTTTCCCAACTGTTGATGTCAGGCTTACAGGTCTACAATTCCCTGGTATTGATTTAATTCCCTTTTAAACAATGGTACCACATCTGCTATTCTCCAATCCCTTGGTACTAAACCTGATGCAATTGAATCTATATAAATTAAGTATAGGGGTCTAGCTATTTCTGAGTTAAGCTCATAGAGAACCCTTGGGTGTATCCCATCTGGACCTGGGGCTTTATTTATCTTCATATATTAAGCCTCCTTTGGGCTTCTTCCTCTGTTACCCAAGTACTTAGAAATGGTTGGTTGGCATATTCATATTTAGGCATTATTCCAAACATGGGCTTCTCTCTAGTGGAGACTGATGAAAAGAAATAGTTTGATATCTCAGCTTTTTCTTTATTATCATGAATCGGTCCACCCATCTCCTCTTTTATGGGTTTTATTACATTCTTTGTAGATCTGGAAGGACTCTGCAGTCCCCTCAGATTTCATGAATTGGAATGCACACCTCTTTCTATTCATTGCTTCCCTTACTTTTTTATTTAGCCACATTGGTTTATGCTTAATACTGTTTCTTTTGTTGACCATTGGAATGAACCTATGTGTGTAAGTTACCTATGTGTATAATGTACAATGTTTAAAAAAATATTGTACACAATGAATGCAAATGTACAGACTGACTAGTGAATAGTCTGGTGTACATCTTGGAAGTTAAGGAGCACAGTATCCAATACGAAAGTAGGTATGAAGCATAAGAAAGATCATCATAATATAAATACATGTATACAAACATTTTAACGTCCAGGTTAAATAATATGCATATTACTATCATAACTGTATTTTTGTTGGGTTAGTATCCACTAGGAATATAAACTTTAACAAAGAGGAACACATAAAACTCTGAACCATGTAGCTGAAAATGGGAGAAAACCCAGCACCATATGCAGATGAAATGACATGGCACAACAAAATATCATCTTTATTCACATTGCAAATCTAGTCAGACCACTTGTGACCTTTGGGAGTGGTCCTTGGGGTAAGGTTGGACATTGCATCCCAGTATCTCTCTAGGTTAATATGTTTTTGGTTAAGGTGTTTGAAAGAAGCTCTGTCTATGATGTCAGTAACTTCTTCTAGCTTTGCCCCTCTTAATATGAAAAAAGTGGAAGTATCCACTTAGGAAAGTATCCCTCTGCTTCCTGTAATAGAACAAGGTATAGAAAGTTTGTGGTAATTTTTTGTTATATAAGATCTGGGAAGAATGCCTTCCACATGTCCAGTAAACATATTGCTATATTTGTTGCAAAAGTGACATTATTTTAGTTTGAACTTTAAAATGTTATTATTAATTCTATTATGAATAAAAAAGTTGTTTAGGTGGATATTGAATATAAAAAAAAGGAGTTTACGATCTTATATTAATATTACCATTTGTATTTCAATGCACTGTTGTTTTATATTCCCAAACATTTATCTGATCTAGAATGTCTGTTCTCAGGACTCAAGAAACACAGTCCTGAGAGCAGAGGGTGGTCTAAATACAGTAGTGACGTTATTAAAAAAAAAAAAAAATATCTGGCACCTTTCCATAAAGCTATCTAACTTCAAGCAACGAATATTAAGACAATTCAAACCGCACACCACATAGAATCTGGGAAACTATGTTTGCAATTGGGCCATCCAGAAGATGCATAAAATTAAGAGAAATCATATTAAATTTTGCTGGACAGCAGATAACAACTGTAAATCAAACAAAACAAAGACAGTTCCTTTTTGCATATTACTCCACAGAATGGAAGACTGGAGGTAAGCCTTACTAATATCTTAAAAAAAACTGTATAACAGAATGCATACATGTACATATACTGAAATATATTGCAGTGAAATATGCTAATTTATATTTAAAATAATTGTTATGAATTAAAAAATACAGTTCAAAAGTGTTAAATGTCATAAAATAAAGCTTACAAATGTAATTTGGGAATGCTATAGTTATCTGTCCATATTACCCAATATGTTTCTCACTTACCAAAGTTACTTTGAAGAATGCTGTTTATTATTTATTTTTATTCAACCATCATTAATATTAATTATGTAAGATAAATAAAAAAGTGCCAATAGATAGGTGCAGACTTGAACTAGCGAGCCTAAATTTACGAGTGTGCAAAACCATGTTGAATTGTATGGGAGGTAAATTTTATCAGCTGCAAACAGTATTAGAGTTGAGAGATGATGTTTTCTAGCACAAGTGTAATAACAGTGTAACAGTAACGCTGGTCAGTATCTGTGTGCAAAATGAAAATAAAAGAGCATTCTCCCTGCATGCAAACACTAACACTATTAATTTTACCTCCCCTGCAATTCATGGTTTTACCCAGGAGTAACTTTACACATGTAAGTTCAAGCTTGGATTTGGTCCATTGTTATTACACATGTTGCATATGTATGAATGTCACTTAGAATATTCATGTTTATGTAGTGCATCATAATAATGCATCACATGCAAAGTACAAAGCCTAAGAAAAAATGTACAATAATTATAGAAAAGACAGAAAATCTTTTTTTTATTTCACTATGAGATAACAATGAAACATTCTATTCTATTTTATTTTTTATGCATATTTTAGAAGTTAACCCAAAGTACTGATAATATTCTATTATTTTAGTAAACAATTGGTTATCTATGACTGCACATTTATTAATATATTTACATTTTTAGATGAAATAAAAAGCAATATACAAAACTACCGACCAAACCGCCTTGATAAGAAGATCCTTAAATGGACAGGACGTTACAAATCAGGAGAGGATATCCCACCAACTATTCCGTAAGAATATTTCTAATAACCTATTGGAAATAAATTTAGGCATAATGCACTCCTTCATATATACACAGGGTGGTGGTTGCTCAAATCAATTTGTAAGTTGGCTGCAGGTGCATGAAAGGCAGGGGTAACTCTAACAGAGAAAACAAACAGGAAAAATGCCCCAGCATCACTGCAGTTAACCAGTAAACGATTATGCTATTCTATCTGTAAAATAAAATGCAGAAACATCAGTTTACACATTCTTGCAAGCATGTGAAGAAGCCCCCCACCACGTCAAGGCTTTNCTGCTAAGGGGGTCCTAACTCTAAACAATGAGANTCCCATAATAGGGTCACATACAAATGTTTCCAAATTGAGAGCTAACTCACCTAGAGGCACCCCAAGGCCTCCACAAGGCTCATGTGAACCAGCACTCCCTCTCAGCTACTGGTCCCATGAAAGCCACACAATGCACTCCTTAATATATGTTTTTTTAGATTAATGTGAATCACAGAACATCAAAACTTTATTATAAATATTACTTAATATTTAAAATAACAAATGTATCCTAATGTACAGCCAAATGTAAGTCAGGTTGTGTAGTGTATCACTACGGACTTCTCCAAGGTAAATTCCCAGGACTAAAATATGATGCATTGCAAATAACCCATTTTGTGGGTGGAAAGGGGGTAAGAAACATAGTCAATGTATCGTAACAATGTCTTCACACAATTGAATCCAATTAAGATCCAAATACAGTTTTAACTACGCACAGCTTACCGTAACACATTCGTGCCCCCATGGAGCATGTCTAAGGGGGCGATTCAATTAGTAAAGCACAATGTTTTTCCCCCCTTATGCAAACAGCATAAACTCGCTCCTTTTAGCTCATGGCTCATTGAGCTGTGTATAAAAAGATGCAAGAAACAGGTACCGTAATAGACAGGAAAAAGCTTTTTCGTGTCTATCCGCGGATTGAGTCATCCACTGAGTCCACGAAGCTGCTAATGGTCAACCATCCACATTTAATATTGGACCAATGTGTTAAAATGGAACACAATGCTAAAGGTAAGGGAATGCTGCTCTGCGGTGTGCTTAGTTGTACTCATCCATACACAATATGTCTTATTAGGGTTTTGTATCATCAACATTTGGAGTGTTGATTAAACAAATGAGGAATTACCAATATTTTTTTAGCTTCTTTTTCTAGTAACTTAATTTACAAAATAGATTATGAGTTAAATATAAACATTATTGCGGTTGCTTTTAACAAACAATTCACATGGTGAATGGAATAGTTTGTGATTCCTTCGTTCAAGGGTGGCCAAACCCGTCCTTGTGATCTACCACCGGTCCATGTTTTCCATGTCTCTGTGCTGGAACATATGTGTCTTCATAACTAACTGACATATTTTGAAACATCCACAGTTGTTACGTCACCTGTGATTCTTTGAGGAGGACCGGTTTGGCCATCCCTGCCTTATGCTGGGTACACATCAGAAAGATCATCTTTCCAATCAACATTAATGACCCTCACAGCAGAAATGAGTTCAGTGTGTACTCACAGAACATGCATTTTGTTGAGTTCACATCTAACAGATTTCTGCTGTGAGGGTCATTTATCTGTTGATTGGA
>JABWIB010000131.1:12889-22906 GCA_016617825.1 Platyplectrum ornatum | reverse complement strand
ATATATATATATATATATATATATATATATATATATATAAAATGTGGGTTTCAGGGGGGAAATAATAGTATATTATATTATATCTTATATATCTCATTACAGTGTCCCCCCCACACACATACTCTCTCATGACAAACACATACTGTCTCATGACAGCACCCTCCAGACACACACATACTCTCTCTCATAGGCACCCATAATACATTGCCTATACGGGGAGATTGCAGTGAGATTGGAAAGTGGGGAAGTTGCCCATAGCAACCAATCAGATTCCAGCTCTCAGTTTCATTTTACACACTGGAAAATGTGAGCTCGAATCTTATTTGTTGCTATGGGCAATATCCCCACTTTTTAATCTCACTGTTTAGCAAATTTAGGCAAAGAGGCATACCTCCCAACTTTTGCAGGGGAGAGAGCGGGACACAGGTGTCCTGCCCCCCTGCCCCAGCCAAAACCTGCCCTACCCCGGCTAAACTCTGCCCCACCCGCCCCAAGCCCGCCTTAACCCCGCCTACCCGTGGGAAAGCAACACCCTTTTTCGTCTCGCGATCTCCTGCGATCGTGGCAAAACAAAAACACTTTTTTGCCAGTATGTCCCCATAGCGGGGACAAAATGACCATACTGATTTTGCCAGACCTAAAAATGTATATACATAAAGTTTAAGCAGGGAAGCTGAAGTTTTAAGCAGTACAGCATACAAGTTTCTGCAAATGTTGTTTTGTGAAGCATTAAATTTGTACTTTATATTATACTTACTATGCTATGTTGTGTTGTTTTAAAAGTAAATAAACGAGTGTTGTTTAGCAGCCATGTTATTGTTTCCACATTGTAAAATAAGTGCCACCTAAAAACGGGAGAGATGGTCTCCAGTAAAATGGCCGCCGTCTATCCCTATTGAAGACATGTAGCAAACGTTCGGCGCTGTGTCACTGTCACTGGTAATATACGCAGCCAGTAGGAGGAGTCACTGTGTATGGGATTTGAAAGAGTGTGTAGTTTGTGTGCAAGAGGAATAGAAACTGAAAGAAAATAGAGACCCTTCGTGGCAAGTGCATGGAGGTTTACTATAGGTAAGACATAGAAGAAAGCAAAGCTTCATGTGTGGTAGATATTCTCCTTATAGTAAATTGCAATGTAAAGCCATTGTGCTGAAGCAGCAGGTTATATGGCTGCTTAGGCTGTTCATCTGTTTTGTGTTAATTGCTGCCTGATATTGGGGGGGGTTCCTGTTTGTTTATAATAATTTAACAAACTTTTTTCATTTTTTTTTAATAAGCGGACACCTCTGTAAATACCTAATAAAACAGTATTATGACAATGGGAAATTGAATGACCATTACCATAGAAAATTACTGTAGTAGCAGATAGATCCTTTTGTAGGATCATGTAATTACTGGGTTATTGTTAATGGAAAGGAGGTATAGTATGCACTCATTAGTCAAAGCAAGTGAACTGTCACACCCATCTGATCTGATTCCGCATAATAGTCACTGTAGCAAAAATAGCTCAAATAAAAATATGTCTGTATAATAGAAAGGTGTCAGAACACATAGTACATCACACCATGACATTGCACGTAGCTGCTGAGGATGCTTGCACTGGCACCTGTCCGCCACTTACCATCAGATCTGAAGGTGCCAATGTCTGATGAATGGCGTTTTCTGTGTGCTCAGTGTTTACCTGTAGAAGAGGTGACGGGATGGATTAAAGGCAGGGTGATTGTATGGGTAATTTTCTGCTGAGAAACTTTGGGCCTTGCCATTTGTAAACAAGTAAAAGACTTCGGTGGCGTCTTCATAGACTAAGGGGTATATTTACTAAGCGGTGGGATTGCAGGGAGATTGAAAAGTGGGGATGTTGTCCATAGCAACCAATCAGATTTGAGTTCACATTCTCCAGTGTGTAAAATGAAACTCAGAGCTTGAATCTGATTGGTTTCTATGGGCAACTTCCCCACTTTCCAATCTCACTGCAATCTCACCGCTTAGTTAATATACCCCTAAATATTTTCATGCACTTTATAGGTATGACTTTCGTGTAGAGTGAGGTTTACCTGCTCTTCCAAGACCAATGATTGGATAGCAAACTTGTTATGATTTATTGGACATTTTATATTTATATCATTTATATTTTACTTTAACCTTCTTTTCCTTTTGTAACAAGTTCAGAAGAGCCTGCATCAATTTCTAAATATTAATGATTGGTGTGATCGAGAAGTTCAGCGTTCAACATGCTAGTCTGTGACATCTGCACGCAGGAGGTGCCCTCTGAAGATGATATGAAGAGCCATTTGCTTTTGACACACATGGAACAAGACGCTTGCTGTCCTTTTTGCACAATTGCTGGAATCACCTATGATGAACTCCACTATCACATTCAATTAGCACATGGAGAGGCACTAGAGGCTTCGTGTAGTGATGAAGAGGATCCTAAAGAAAACCATAATGCACCATGCTCTTTTGCTAATACTTCACACAATTCACTGAGAAAAGAGTTGCAACCAGGAAACAATATTAAACTGTTTTCTAATGAAAATGTATTGCTTTTCAATATAAAACCAAACACCAGCAAAATAGAGGGAACCCTGAAAGCTGAACATATCAGAAGTGATTCCTCCAGTAGTACCAGTTTACCAGATGGTGTGTCTCTGACATCGGTGGAATCCGGACTTAGCAGTTCTAGTTTTGAGCAAGATTCATTCAATGAAACTAGCTCTCAAATCTCAGCATCTGCAACACAAATAGCCTGTGCCGGAGACCTCTTTCTTGAGTGCCCTTTTTGTGCTGAAGTTAAAACTGCTATTGAAGAACTTGAACGGCATGTAAGAATGGAACATGCGGACATGGTAGAGACACCGACCAAAGGCTAGTATTTATAAAACTTATTTTGTTATTTTTTTGTGTGTTTTCAGAGCTCACATTCTCCAGTATGCAAACTGAAACGGAGAGCTATGATTGGTTGCTATGGGCAACATCCCCACTTTTCTATCTCCCTGCTTAGTAAATTTAGGCCTGAATGTTAGATATACCATTTACAGTTTTTAAATCAACAGATCACGAACTAAACATTAAGTTTCTTTTTTAAGATTAGATTACAACATAATTTTTTTGAGTTTTTTGTTTTTTTTTTTCCTCTGGATGCCACTTATTATATTCATATTGGATATTGACACAGAAGTAAATATATCTTGGAAACTGCTGCCACCTATTTGGTCTGCAAATACAGTGCATGCAACTCACTATGTCTTATCTATAGTGTTTATGGTTTTGTTCACTGTTATATGAAAAAAAACAAAACTTGTTTTTAAATGGAAGTGTGGCATTACATTTATGTCTCATTCCCAGAGCACATTAACCTTATACAGACATTAACAGAAATGTAGTACAGGAGGGAAACAGGGCATCCATATAAGCCAAAAGCTGTGGAATGAATATGATCTCAATATGAAAAAAATATGGTTACTTTTATAAATAATCTGAATGCTGCTAATTTATAAAAGATGCATAAATTATGAGATAAGTTTTGACAAAATGCTTTATTGCTGAGTTAATGATTTATTATAAACATTTATGTAAAAACATTATGTAAATACACCAAATATGTAACAGTACATGTGTATTTATATCTGGGCCACTCATACAGTCATGTCTGTACAATGGCGTTTATCAGTACCAAAGGTATTTTTGTTTATATGTAATATGCATACACACTGCACATAACCACAGCACATCATATACATTCTTATAAGTATTGTTGTATACAGTATTAATATTAGCTTGTTTCACTGAATCTAGTTTAGAGATATTTCAGAGATGTTATGTTACTATTGACATCTTTTTATCAAATCTCCATAATGGATGCTTGATCACATACTATTAGAATTTCATTGGGTCAAAAATAATTATAGATCACTTTTTAACAAAGTAATGGATCCAAACTGTAAGATCTTCCCAGTACTATCATATGAAGGGTGTTATGGTTGTTTTAATTGTCTTAAAATAGGAATCTTGTAACAGCAGGGAGACTTTTCTAATGGTATTACATTTGTATTTTCTTTGATTGAATGGCCTTAAGTGTATATGTTCATCAAATATGATTAATGAAAAGAAATATGGACTATGCATGGTTTTAAAACATTCTTCTTTTTTTTTATTATTTAGGTAATGGCATTCAAGAGTTTGAATGCCCGATGTGCTCTTTGCGCTGCACCAATGGTCACCTTCTACAAGAACATGTAAATCTGCATTTGGAGGAAACTGGCTGTAATGAAGGTTTGTTTTATATGTTACAGAAAGTTAGATGGTGTGTTTTTCATAGGCTACATATCCCACATATTTATTATTCACTGTGAATTCATGGTTGGTACAACTGAGAATTGAATGCAATTGTCGATGTAATGGATTTCTTGTAGAACAGGGGTTTTTAACCAGTGGCACTAGAACCATTGGTGGTGACAGGAATAGCTTGTATAGAAGTGGAAGCCCTCTTGTAACCAGGGGTGATATTGGATAACAACAGGTATTTATCTTAAAATATCATAGTCTGAATAGAATATGTAGAAAATTTGCCTCCAATTAGTCCAAAAATATGTACAAACATAAAAATATTTATTGCATGATTTCATGGGAAAAATTGATACTTCCACTGAAAAGGCTTAGAACTGCTGTTCATGAACACATAAAGTTTCTTGTGTGTCGAATTAACCGTTCAGATTTTTACTAATTCTAATTTTATTTCAAAACATTCTGAATTAGACTATTTTAGATGCTAGAATTGCTAATGAGGTTTTCATAATTTTTCGGTATCTGTAACCTAACTACACTTTCCTAGTTTTCATATGTAAAATAAAAATGGTAATAATGTCACTGTTTGTCCTGTTTGTTAACATTACCACTTTATAATCTGTAATATATAATATTAGAATTACATTTAATAACATTAGTAATACTAGTAATGTCCACTTGGGGCAATTCTTACCTTAGAATTATTCATGGTGTTATGGTCATATACACGTTTTCACTGTATCATTGACTGCCAAGCAGAACAAAATGTCAGATATCAGGGTAATGTACATTGTAATGTACAGGGTAATGTAATTTCAAATGATTGCATAAACGATGTGCCATCCTAGGATCACTTAACCGTGCAATCAGATATGATCATTGGATGAGTGGCTTTGGGACTATACTGTCAGCCTGTTAACATATCAGCCCAGCGTATACACATTACCCAATAAGCCGGTTAACTGCATGGGATATGCCTCAGTATATGTGTGTCTTTTCGTGGAGCTAGTTTTTAGGAATAGTTTTTATGTTTTCTAATAATAATAATAATAGTGCCTCTTTTCATTTAATGGAAGCAACAATGCCATCTGCCTTTTTGGGGGAGGTAAACATCATGTTTCTCCAGTCCTACAAGAAAATGTCTGGTCCTTAGAATTTTAGTCACTAGTAATTGTTGCCACAGTACAATTTAACACATACACTTACCTTTTCCTAGAGGTTGTTTAGCCATTTGTTATATATGTTGCTTTTAACAGCTAAAGTCTCCAGTGACTTACTTTTGGCCAGACAGCTGCAAGATGAAGAATATAAGCGAAAACGAGCTGAAGAATCTGAAAAAGAACAGGAGGAATTTAAAAAACTACAGGTACTTTACCTTTATGATGCTTTTACTATAATATGTATCATTTTAATAGTAATGCTAAGATTATTACATGGGATAGCACAACTGGACTGTAACCCATAGTAAGTAATACATTTTTAGTTTTTTTTTTGCTTCTTATAATTCATTCTGTGATTTTTGTTGAATTTTTTAATTAGGAAAATTTTAGTTCTTTTAAGAAAACACAAATAAGATGAATTTGCATCTGTGATGCACACATCTCGACCAGCATAACATTTATCTGATTTTAAAGGACTAGCCTGTTTGTGATTATATTTATCAGTATGTGTGTGTGTGCGTGTGTATATTTATTATTTACTCCTAATATTTTCCAATGCCCTTTTCTAGAAACAGTTTGGTTTAGACAACTCTGGAGGCTATCGTCAGCAATCTGTGCAGAATCTACAAAGGGCAGTAGCACGAGGCCGGATGCAGCCTATGGAATTTCATCGGCACAAAGCACAAATGATGGAGTCTTTAGCTACAGGAATAGATAATGGTAGAACAAAAACATCAGGTTAGTCTTTTTCCCAGGAATGTGGCTTATTATGAGGATATGTAATGCGCCACAAAGAGATCAATGTATGTACTCTTGAAAACTTGAATACATAAAATTGAGTTCTATGTACTTGCACAAGACATGCGGGTTGGAAGGTTACCAATATTTACAGGTTATTGGTAACACCACTAATGTGTATAACAAATAACCTACCTTAGAAATTCTAAAACAGGCAACCTGCTCAAGGACCTATATTAACTAAACTGAGATTGCAAAAGAGGATATGTTGACTGTAGCATCCATGTTGCATGTTACTGTGGGCAACATCCCCACTTTTTCCAATCAAACAGTTTCTCACATTTAGGCCCAGGTGTTGTGTTGTGAAAGTATTTCCAGCGTGCTTCCACAGCATAGTTATTGTAAATACCTGGCAAACCATTATAATACCTGTAGTGCCCCACGAGGTACCTATGCCTAAAATATATTAAATTGGTAATTAGAATATGTATCGAACGGGATAATAGAGTGCTTAAATAAACACAAATAGTGATCTGTATATGATTATCAGATGTGAGTAGACTTCTAGGTGTATATAATGTCCACAAAGTACACTCAGATCTCCTAAGAGTTTGGTGTATGCTCCCACTGCATGTGCATCAATTCCTTCCAAGTGACCATCGGGTTAAGTGGAAATGGAAAGATCAATATTATGTTTGTCCATAATGTAATCCATGTTTCTTGTTATTTGTACAGGTGTTCTGGGGGCATTACACCATTACTATGAAACCGCCCCTGAAGTGTGTCGAGTCTGGCTCTGCTCACCTGTAGACCACTACAGTAATTCCGCAGGTGACAAAGGATGGGGCTGTGGCTTTAGGAATTTTCAGATGATGCTTTCTTCCATTTTGTTGTGTGACTCTTACAGAAACTGCTTGCAAGGTATTTCTTTACTCTAATATTAATAACATGTACTGTAGTTGTGATATCTAATATTAAAGAAAAAATAACTGTATATCTCTTATAGACTGTAAATGTTTGCTTTAGGTTGTATGCACATAGCATGACCTAGAAACCATATCATTTTAATCTTTCAACACTGACCATACTTGAAACAGTCCACTCTAAATTGTGTTATATTAGCTGTTTGAAAACCATTTTCCCTCTACAGGAATATGAAATAGCCATTGAACATACACCATATTACTACAGCCACATTCAGTTTCTCAAAGAATATTAAATAAAAACAATTCAGATGGCCTTATGTAAAATGATTGTGTTGGTCATTTTTAGACCAATGCTATTTCATGGGTGCTACTTTTTCATAATGAAAGTAATTTAATTTCTGTATTTTTATTTGCTGTAATTCTATAAATAAGGAATCAAAATATATTTTTATGCTTACCACAGAGAATGAAAGTACCTGAAGAAGGATTATGGGAGTGTAATTGGTTTACAAGAATGATATGGTTATATTTTGATCACTTAGGCTGTATGAACATATTAAGTAATAGTATACAAGCTGTAACCAAAGACTGATAAATCTTTATATTCTATGGAAATCTCATATATCCCATATAATACTATATGAGATTTCCATATTCAAATTGACGGCTGGATTTATCCAAAATCCATGATTACAGCTGCTCTTGTAATTCAGCCATATGCAATCATATGGTTTAGAGGTTTATTAAACCTGTGTACACATTAAGGTAGAAAGGTATTATTATTTTGTCTTTTTTATTTTAGATTATAGACACATTCCTTGTATCCCTAAAATTCAGGCATTGATTGAAGAGGCCTGGAAAGAAGGGTTTGATCCTCAGGGTGCTTCTCATTTTAATGGTAAATTGCAGGGTACCAAAGCTTGGATTGGAGCATCTGAAATTTACTGTCTCCTCACATCTTTACATATAAAGTAAGTTAAATAATGTTAAATAGTATTTAAATGTCCACCTTCTCATTGAGCTATATGTTTAATAAAATATATTTTCTCCCCTTTAATATGAGTCATTTCTTTTGTATAGATGCCGTATTCTTGATTTTCACAAGCCAAGCAGTCCATCAGGAACTCACCCTCTTTTGTTTGAGTGGGTTCAGAAATATTATGCATCTAATGTGAATGAAACTGCAGGCAAGGTAGTGTGGTCTCCCAGGCCTGCCATTTACCTGCAGCACCAAGGTGAGGTCCAGTCCTTTATACAGTCCTTTATAATTTCTGTATCTCTGCAAGAAAAAATAATGTGCTGGTAACGAATATATCAGAGATACTTGTTTATGTAACTTCAGAAGCACTCAAGTGGAAGATTCAACCTATATCTTAAGATAACTATCCACTACAGTCATCACTGCCAGCAGGACAGTTTTTCCCTAGGGAAACTGTCTGTATATCTCCTGTTGACAACAATAATGCTGGTAGAAAAGGGAGGAAGAAAGGAGGTCTGTTTGTTTCACCTCCACTTGTTCTGCTCTAGATATAATTTATGCATGCATAATGATCACATAATCCTATCCTTGCATTCTTCATCAAAGTGCAGCGATTATGTAGTATACACTACACTACTATAACCGTGTCACTTTGCACAAAATTCTTTATTTATAGTATAGGGGCTTTTGTTTAAAACATAAATCATTCTCTGCCTCTTTCATCATTTAAGTATGCAAATGAAATGAAACTATATCATTCTATTAATACACTATAATCTAGTAGTTAATCTGCAGCTTCAGGTTACAAAAGGTATTGTATACCTACCACTTAGGCATCCCCTAATAGGGCTTTTAGCCAGATGTTTTGATATCAGTGTGAAGATGATCTTGATATGTGCTTTGGTTATGCAGGTCACAGCCGCACAATCGTTGGAATTGAGGAAAGGAAGAATAACTCTTATTGTCTCCTTATTTTCGACCCTGGATGCCCTTCTGAAATAATGCACAGACTAACACAGCACCATATAGATAGCACTGCTCTGAAACATCTCCGCAAACATCCTGGAACCCTAAAACATAAACAGTACCAGATTGTGGCTGCAGAGGGAGTCCTTCTCCCAGAAGAAAAGGCAGTAAGTATATTTCTTCATTCCTGTCCTGTTTCACTGTCTTCCCTATATATATATTTTTTTTTTACATCAATCGATTTTTATTAAAGAATTTTTGCATAAACAGGGGTACAGAAAAGAAAAAAGGGATCAATGGGGTACAAGGCTATGCATGGAAAGTACATCGAGAGGAAATGACCACAATGGTACCTCTAAGGGGGGGAAGGGGGGAGAACCGACATAAGCATACAGTCAAACAAGAGAAACACAATATAAACACCTCAAATGAGAACAGGGCCAATCATGGGGGCTCAGGAACATAGGGCCTTATCCCTGCTGTCAGAAGGTTCAGGATGCGTAGGAGAGGAATACGTGAGAGCGGCTAGGGAGGGTGCCACCCCGTCTCCAGGGTCTCTGGACACCAATTCTGACCATGGGAGCCAGGGAATCTGGAGGGAAGTCCCACCAGAGATATTAGGAACACCTCTTGTTTCCATAGCTAGCATAACTAAATTGGATCTTGTCCCTGATTTTGAGCAGGGAAGGGGGATTTGGGTCCCTCCAAAATTGAGCAATAGCTGCTTTGGCCGCAATCAAGACCCTGGAGGCGAGGCCGAACACCGCTTTCCAAAGTGGTTGTAGCACATGACAATCCCAGAATATATGCATGAGGTCACCCACCCGACCACAATTACGCCAGCATAGGTTAGATACGGAGGGCCACATCAGATGAAGCCTGCCAGGGGTGAGATACATACGGTGGAGAAGCTTCAGAAACATTTCGATATGATTGGAACATAGAGAACAGTTAAACCCCCCCC
>JABWIB010000131.1:0-10964 GCA_016617825.1 Platyplectrum ornatum | reverse complement strand
ACAATGAGGTGTCATAATGTCAGCAGGGGGAACAATGAGGTGTCATAATGTCAGCAGGGGGAACAATGAGGTGTCATAATGTCAGCAGCTCTAGGGGGGACTATGAGGTGTCAGAATGTCAGCAGGGGGAACAATGAGGTGTCAGAATGTCAGCAGGGGGAACAATGAGGTATCATAATGTCAGCAGCACTTTAAATAAGCCCTACCCTGAAAATAAGCCCTATGGTGTTTTTTTGTCCTGAAAAAAAAATAAGACAGTGTCTTATTATCGGGGAAACACGGTAGTGTATTGATTTTGGCTTACATTCGTGCAACTGAAGGAACAGTTGGGGACTTTCAAAATTGGCCTATTATTTTCAGTGGTGAAGCACTGAATCCAGAGGTTTTTTATAAGCCTACGTTATTGTGAAGTATACCGCAGAGTAAAAATCTCTCAGGTAGCACTGTTATTTCTTTTACTTTTTAACAATTATTGCAGAGTGATTCCAGCTTTATAGAAAATAACTATGTACTGCATCAAGACTTCTAGCTTAGGTGCAAGCAAAATGATTCTGAGAATCCTTTTTATAGAATAAACTAATGCTGGTCAGCACTATCCATATATCTCAGTGTTTGCGTTGTAACAACTTGCTTTCAGCCAAAATGTCTTTCACCAGTCAGAGGTTACCTTCAATTTTCTGGTGGCCTGAATATGTATGCTTAGTGAGGAAAGTCTATACTAAATTGACATAGAGAGAATACCGACTGAATGGTTTGGCACCTATCTATAATACTCCACAGAAGATGAACAAAACTTAAAATAGAGATCCTGGGGATGAATTCAGCGGAGACTGGCTCTGCATGGCACGGAGTCTGACGCAAAGCCCAACTCCGTGCCTCTGCAACTCTGCAATATGGTAATGGGAAAAGGGGCGTTCCACGCCCCTTTTCCATTACCATATGCTAATTAGAAGCGCAGCCTGCACCATGTCCAGACATGGTGCAGGCTTAGCGCAGAGGGACCGAGGCAGGTAATGTCCTATGGACAATTACCTGCCTCATTATGTGTTTTTTTTTATTTAAATAATAATTTTTTTTTTCATGGTCAGTATCTGTGTGCAAAATGCAAAAATGAAGTATTCTCCCTGCATGCAAACACTGACATTCATTTTACCTCCCCTACAATTCAACATGGTTTTACCCATGAGAGCATAAAGATCTGAATCTGGTCCTTTGATTTTATGTCCTTAGAATACTTTGCACTGCTGGCACTGATTCATGCAATCATCAGTGTATATCATTTTAAGCCATTGACCTTTTGGCGTGCTTTAATAGTAAACTAAATATTTGGCTTGTTTAATAACCTTCGCTTGTTTAAGCCAGTAGGTATTTCTAAATCCCTGGTTAAAACATTCTAAAAATACATTATTATCAATAGCCTTTCAGAGAGCTTTTTTATTAGGTCAAAAGCTGGATGTAAGAAGGTTCCAGAGACACCAGAAGTTCCAAAGGCACTGCGTCTGTGGGCGCAAGACTTTCTCAAGTCAAACAGCTTCAGGAGGATCTTGGGCATCATAAATACAAAATCAAGTTTTTAAAGCAACAAAAAATTCTCATTCAAAAGTCCTTGGTTCCTCTCAAAATGGTGGAGACTGAGGCCTTAAAGACAAGTCTGCAAGGACCT
Organism: Platyplectrum ornatum; assembly: GCA_016617825.1. NCBI lineage: Eukaryota > Metazoa > Chordata > Amphibia > Anura > Limnodynastidae > Platyplectrum > Platyplectrum ornatum. Next base: position 9,301 of record JABWIB010000131.1, on the reverse strand, counting down.
TGACAAAGCCTTGCGGTGAAACGTACGTTGGGGAAGTAGCTACCAATGCCACGCTGTCCTGATATTTAATAGATATCAATATGACTTTATAAGAGCACTTAGCGCTGCTAATACATAAGAGGGACTTAGTAATAGAAGATGCAGTATCGGTGCCAACTGTGAATTAGTAGGATAAGGCATGTGAATAAAGAAGATATTAGCAGAGGGCTAGTCAGCCTACTAAGCCAGCCCATAGATAGATACAATTAATATTGGTGGTTGGCAACATTGTTACACCGAATATGAACATATAACAACACACTTTATTAATGATCAGGGACTACAGCTGTGGCGTTGAGGCTACAATTTATTTTTTAAAATTATTTTTCCTACTATTCTATATTTTTTAATATTTCACCTTTTAACTGACTATGAAATAAAATTAGATTTTTTATACAATAAGGGAATTAATAGGGAGATGTTGGAACTGGGAAGTGCTCCCATGTAAAACACCTCTATTTCTTTGTGTGTCTAGTGCTGTTATCGATATTAGGTGTTGGTTGAGCACCCCATATTTTGTAAAACTATCAACTGAGAGCTAAATTATGTAATTGACTGAGTACAGTCCCAACAGATTCCATCCGGTGTGGACCCTATCTTTGTATTTGTATACTGGTAGAAAAGTGTATTTTTTTTTTATTACATTAGCTGCGTTCGTGGGCGAAAAAGGGGCGTGCTTAAGTTGCTCTGGGCAACATCCCCACTTTTCAATCTCACTGCAATCTCACCGCTTAGTAAATATACCCCTATGTGTAACTTATAGATCAATGCAGCTTTTAAGCCATGCCAATGGAGAATCTTTTATTGTAAAATTTGCCAATAAAAAAATGCCAATAAATCTGACAGAAAAAGGATCCCTGGAATGCACGTTGTTCATGTGCCTCGCCACTGGTGTATTCCTCTTGTCGAATGCCTGATATGTGTTCACCAACCCTCCGCCTAAGTTCTCGCTTAGTTTTACCAATGTATACAGAACTACAAGGGAAGCAGGTTTAAGTAGATCCACCCTGGATTTGGAATCCACTTTCTGACGTGCCTCACGTATACATCTCAAGAAATAAATTTACTTTCAGTCAGCAAGCTGTATTTCTGCCAGTGGTTGGTTCTTGTCAGTTGGCTTCTTGTACACTGAGGTGACAATACCACGTCTTGTCCACTGTAACCAGACATCCAAGAAATTCACCTCAAAATTACTCCTCTCCTACGTAAATTTTCTAAGTTTAATGAGGTTCACATGTGCCATCATGGCATCAAATTGCTCCAGGCTCCCAGACCAGATGGCAAAAATATCATCAATGTAATGACAAACATAAACCCATTTGCATATGCGGACGTAACATTCGAACCCATTTCGCATGCTTGGCCTTGTAAATAGTACTTTTTGTCGAATATAAAGTAGTTATGGAGTAAAATGAGGTCCAGGAGTTGAGCACAGTAGTATGGCACCTGACCTTCATATAAAGGATGATTAGAAATAAGATCAACCGAGGCCTGAATTCCTTCATTATGTGGAATGTTTGTGTATGAGGCCACATTAATGGTGCAAAGAAGATATTCAGCTGGGAGATTGTTGAGTCTGGTCTTTTGTGCTTACACATATTATTTCTTTACAGACATCAGCTCTCAGTCTTACAGTATTGGGCTTTTTTGAATATAACTGTCCGCTAGTTTGTATGGTGTTTTCCATAGAGAGAAGCAGGTTTCTGTAATACTTTGTTTGCACAATCATTGTATCTATGATTATTGCAACACATTAGCTGTCCAGTATCCTTTTATTGTCATTACAGGCCTTTTCTAACATTCCCCTGACCCCATTGTATGCACTGTTTAACCTTTTCTCAAACCGCACTATTCTGACAACTGCACTGTGCCTCATAATAACTCGGCTAAGTGCGATATGGTAGTCTGACACTGAGCGCTATCTTGGTCTTTTGCATCATTGTATGGATATCGGGTTCTCATTTTTGCACTGTGGTATGGCTTTTTCTCCCTGTACAATTTGACAACATTGTTTTTAATGTTTTAGGTTGCCATGACTGCCAGACACAGTGTTTAAAATTATGTTGTTACCAAAGCTTGTATGGAAATGTATCCATCATAGAATGGCATGTGATATGATGACCTTACCTAAGAAGTTGGGTAAATTGGTTCTCCTAAACTTGATATGAGGGGCTTTTTAACTGAGACAAAAGCTACATGTGTATGTATGTGTTTTTGCATTTTATAGAAGCTATAGGTGGGGGGGTGGGGTGTAATACCACGTCCTCACAGGAGGTTCGTAAAGAATTGGAGCAGTGAATGAAAAGAGATGATGCAGATTCAAACAGGTTTATTCCACAAAAGATCAATTAATTCTCAAAATGACCTGTATTCAACAGCAATTCTATAAATAACAAAATTTTCACTGAAGTCTAAATCATTGGCCGAACTCTAATTGGTAAATCATTCACAGCACACTAACATTTGCAGTATCAATGAATAAACAATTACAATTATCACTTAATAAATATCTACAATATCAATGAATGAATAATTACACTGTCATTAAATAAACATTTGCAATATCAATAAATAAGTGTTTGCAAGAACCACTAAAATAGCAATCAGTCCTACAAGTAGTATTGGTAGCAAACCAATAGCTGAATTGTATTCCCTGGAATTGAATCTATCCAAGAAAATGATATGTTATCTGTAAATTATGTACATCCAAGGAAACAAATTTGGTTCGAGGAAACTTTGTTGACTATATATCAGGAAGCTTCTATATAACCACAAAGTTTGAAAACGGTAAGTGAAGCCTTGGTATACAGCGACAATTTGACAGATGAAGACCAGTTTCCTTAAGACTTTTGTATCCAACAGTGGTATAAAAGATAAGTGTAACCGGTAAGTATAAGTTCAGAAATAAAGCAGGTAAATGCCGCAGGTACATATGAATTAAATAGCAAGCAGATAGGTACTGTAGGCAAATAACGATTCAATAATAAGCAGGTAATTAGTTCAATAGCAAGCAGGTAAGTGCAGAAGGTGAGTATCAGCTCAATTAGACTTTTTGTGGCAGACAGTAATGCCCAAATAATTACCTAATTAATTTTACAATATTAGGTACTTTCCTCATCTCATTTGCAACATTTGTATGTACATAGTTACCCTCCTACAATGTATAGGAGTGAAGCCCTGTCAGTCAGTTTTCTGTAAAATAGTCCAGCACAAACTACTGGCGCTCTACCCAGCACCAAAGCCAATTTATAATCCAAATAATGTGTTTTTTATGCTCCCAAAATCTAGGTAACATAGACCCCTCCTTTTAATCCAGATAAAATGGGGTCCTGCCTCCTCCAGTCCTGCCACCAACTGCCAACTGTCATTCCAACTGGCTACAGCAAGCCGGCGGGGCCAAAACACATAGCAAAACACTAAGTCAAACTCCACTACTGATACAGAGTATTAATTCACTATTACTAAAGCATATCATTACTTTTCTTTAAATAAAGTTTTACAAAACTCTTATATATAGTTTCTTTATATGAGACCTCTATAGGTGCATCTCTGGGGTATCACAGGGGTGCTAGACTTAACATTGGTGCCAGCAAACAATGTATCCACCTCCTTATGGACTCTGGGGTACTAAGGATACTGAAGGGTTAGAGAATCATGTAAATCCACACTTAGACCCCTTTGCTCAGACTCTTTTAATCCAAGAAGTTCAGATAACTTGTGTAAGGAATTAACTGTGTAAAGTAGTTTGTTAAAAAAAAATGTTATATCATAAAATATAGCAGTAATATTAAGCCGAGCACACTATGCTGTTAAACTAAGATATCACTGAAATATATATGAATGCTGACCTGATTCTATTAATTTCAGCATTGTAATGTAGTATACTTGATAATCCAGATCAGGAAAGAGTGATAGATAATGTGCTAGTGCTTTTGTGCCTTGATTGTAATCTGAACTCTTGATAGAGAACAGGCGTGGTTAATGATTTCTGCTTGATATTTATACCATAAATTACTGAAACTGCAAATACTTGCTACACACCACCCAGTGGGCATCTGTATCCTGGATCTTACATTGTGTTGTACAAGGAAGATAACTGTAACAGGTAAAACCACTATCATTGTCAATGAAGAAATTAATGCGATTAAATATTATAACACTTTCTATTTACTAATCTGTAGATGCAGTGAGATATTACATACACCATATAAAATTGTGTGTTTTTAGAAATGTTTGAATTACTATATAATTGTTTTCATTTTAATTGCCGGTAACATTGATTTCAATACCAGTTATGACATCCCAGATATATTAACCATTTTGTAAGTAAAAACTATACACACAGGCAGTGGTGAATAGAATAGAATAATAAAACAGTAAAAAAAAAACCTTAAATGCTAAATCACATACTCACATGCCAATATATTCACGTTACTACAATGTAAATGTTATACAAATATTTTAGAAAAAAACTTTACTAATATACAGTATAAAAGCCTTATAAAAATGCCACATAATATTAAAAATAAAAGCATTCCATTCCATTCAACTTTTGGCTAAATTATTCAGTATTGCCACTGATATTAGGTACTAATAACTGAACATGAGATGTGAAAAGTGCAGTTGAAGCCATAATTTATTTGAATTAATATAAAACCATGAAACTCTCCTCTCCCAATAGGTTGTATAAAATCCCAGTGGTTGCTGACGTTTAGTTTCTCCCTTACGGTTAAATAACTTCTCTAAAACTATTTTTACCAACAATAATTTTTATTAAGAGGTAACAAAAGCATACAGAATAATAAACAACACGATGCATCGCAAATGCTATACATACATTGGCAGAGGGGGCACCGTAAATGGTAACCTCCAATTTTAACAAGGGAAGGGTACAACAAAAAGGGGGGGGGAAGGGGGGAAAAGGGAGGGTGGCGGAGGTCTGAAACTATTTTTATGGTATCATTAGTCTCTATACTTTCTGATGCAGGTGGTTATTGTTTTTAAGGCACTCTCATAACTGATATTGCTCTGTTCATCATTTGTGTTTTTGTCCATTTTTCTCTAGTACTTAGGGGGTCACTGTTTGTGGACACTCGATTGTTTTACCACCCCTACATGACCTTTTCATTCTGTGTTGATGCAGCATGCAATGTTTATGGCATTTTTTTTCCTTATTTTTTTTAAATCATAAAGTTTGGGACTTTTATGTTCTGGTTTGTTAAAAAGTTTATAATATTGCTGAGATCTGATTTTCTGTACATTTTAATCTGAACATGACTACTGTTCTGTTCATATAAATTGGTCCAGGTTACCCAAACAAAATACACAGTGACATATCCAGATTTAAGGAAAATTACACTTCTGATTAAGTTGAATAAAAATTACAGAATTTGTAATAGACATAGGACCATGAATATGGATATTCAGATTTTTTGGCGTATATAGACACACGAGACACCCTTCTCTACCCCTGTCCTTAATGGCAATGACAAGTGACTATAAGATTGGCTAATATCTTTATAAGGGGCAGCAATAAACAGATGATCTCATAGACTATAGGTTTTTCCTGATCTGCACAGATTAGGAAAAATGAATTGCAGCCCTTCACATAGACTTTTGTTGGTTATTATTACAATAAGACCTATTACAGTATCGTAAGTGCTATTGTATTGCTGAAATAATGCACATACTTTTCCAGATCGGTATAACAAGGTGCCTAGGAAGGGGGTAAAACGTGGAATTACATTTGTCATTAGGCTATCTGCACTAGCCATTACCTTCATAATCAATAAACCCTTACCGCCCCAGGACGTACATGTACGGAAAAACTGGAGAATAATAATAATTGTGGAACTGGGCTAAAAATCGTCTTGTGTGTGTGTGGGCAGCTACGATTTAAAAAGTGGTGAAAAAATTAAATATAACCATGTTATATTTCAAATCTTAATTCTTATTGTTACTTTTAGGAAATATAAAGCATCAAATGTTCTAAACATATTCATGTTACAGGTTCAAGTGAGAGAATGGACCAAGCTTTCATAGATGAGTTAACCAATTTGTGGTTGTTCAAACATAAAGACATGTACTTTCATAACAAAGTCACTTCACCGGAAGTCATAGACCAGTTAGAATGCATGGAAACTAGAGAAAGTGATGTTTTTATAGTAACTTATCCAAAATCTGGTAAGTAGACTATAGTAACTTCTTTTTTGTAAGTCTTTTTTTCTATTTATTAAAAACAACACCAAAAATAATAATAATGTATGCACAAATGTTAAATAAAGGGATTTCTTGGAATAAAAAAATATTTAAAAGCATATTCTAATTTTTATATTTATTTTAGAATCTGTTTTAAATACAGCATAATGTGATTAATACAAAAAAATAGGAAAACTGATTCTTATGCAGATTTTTATTTCTTCTACTCTTCTCAGTTTTATTGCTACATAATTGCACATTTTTGTTCAAGTGTCTCCAGTATAGTGGATGCCTAGAGAATGCAAAATAGTACTTTGTACTTTAAGGACTCATGGAATGGATACCAACATACAGAATTTCAATCTCAAACTGTACTATATGCAATAGAACATAATTCTATTTTCAGTCCCCTGGGAATTATTCATACCCAGTATTTAAATTATCACTGTATTTAATCAATACAATATATTTCTCTGTTTGATGTCCCCTCATCGAGTGCAAAAAAATGCATTTCTAAACTTTAAAAACAAAAACATATGCCAGAACTGCAGTCTGCAATCTGTTGTTTATCCTTAGTAATAGAAATATAAAATTACTTTTAAGTAAAATAAGTTAGACATAATTTAAATCACTACTACTGGGTTAACTAAATTCTCCTAAATTCTGAGTCCTCACATTCCATTGAACAATCCAAGAATAGTGAAATGCTATATTTATAGAACTCAGATTGAAAATAAGTCCTTAATTCTTAAAAATAGTTTTTATGGATTGGAATCCAAAAGGTAATTAATTATTATAGAATTTTATTTAGAACGCTGTCAAATAAATTCCTTATACAAATATAATATAACCTCAAGCTTTTACGCTCCAAATTTGGCAATTGTGGTTTATTTCAGGAATGTGCCACAAAATACCTTATATCTTGTCTTATCTGTATTAGTGTGGTATATATCACCCATGGCATACTCTGGGAACCACTGAATTAAGACTGTATTTACAATTTTACCTATTACACGGTAACCCTGTCTAACATGGTCAGGGACTAAAATACTACATCATTGCATACCTTCAAATTAGATATACTGCAGCCAGGACTCAGGATGGTAAACTGGCGCCTGTGCAAGTCTGTTAATACATAGGTAATATCTTTATTTTGCTTATATTTTTATACTAAATAAATCAGTAGCTAATCAAAAAACGTATTTCCTTTCAAAGGAACAATTTGGATGCAACAAATTCTTTGCCTGATCTACAAAGAAAGACATGAGAACATAAAAGAAGATGCAGACAACATGGCTAATGTTCCATGGATTGAATATAACATTTACAATATTGATTATGAAAGTCGTTCCTCGCCTCGCCTCTTTTCATCCCACTTGCCCTATTATCTGATGCCTAGAAGTCTGCGGAACCGGAAAGGAAAAGTATTACATTAAATTTGTATATAGTTATGCATTTGTTGTATTCGTCCAGATACACATATTGGGGTATATTTACTAAGCAGGGAATTTGCTGGGGAATTGAAAAATGGGGAAGTTGTCCATAGCAACCAATCAGATTTGAGCTTACTTCCCCACTTTTCAATTCCCCAGCAAATTCCCTGCTTAGTAAATATACCCCATTATATTCTACAGATGGTGTACTAATAAGGGTCCTACACTACTGATATATTTAGAGGATTGTTCAACTCTGAAATGGATAAAATGTATCCAGTTTTTTGTACAGTGGGCAATTTTCCATATGAAGCAGGGAGATTGAAAAGTGGGGATGTTGCCCATAAGCAACCAATCAGATTTGAGCTCACATTCTCCTGTATGTAAAATGAAACTGAGAGATTGATCCTGATTAGTTGCTATGGGCAAAATTCCCACCTTTTATACTCCCTGCAATCTCTCTGCTTAGTAAATTTAGACCCAGGTTGGACCCACTAATCCAACCTCAGACCGCCTACTACTACTGCACTAGGTGCTCCAATCCATAATTATCATGGACAAAGTAAAGATTGTCATTTTTTAAAACATATACTGTGTATGAGCAAAATAGATGCAAACACTATTGGTGGTGCTTTATCTCATGGTCATTAATAACTGGAAAGACCTGTGTTATTGCCTAGACAGCCCTAAACGAAACTTTTAGTCTAGGTACACATTTTAACCCGACTTCTTGAAGCATTGCATCATGGCTTTGCCAGGTACAGTTTTTGCACTTTTCTTATGTAAATGATAGCTGAAGAGCATATATTACTTGATTAATGCAGAAATAAATAAACCTCATTTAAGTACGTATGTAAATGCACATTTAGATTGACATTGTTTTAATTTTTTTTAGGTAATTTATGTTTACAGAAATCCAAAAGATAATGCTGTATCATATTTCCACTTCAACAAAGTTTTGGTAGAAATGAAACGACTCAATCTGACTTGGGAAATATTCTTTGAATTGTATATGGCAGGAAAAGGTAATGTAAGACGTAATTCAATCAGTCAGTGATGTTCATGGAAAAAATAATTCTAACTTCCATCTGTGCTATTTAGTCATGTATACACAGGCCCGTAAACCATGGGTGTGCAACCTATGCCACTGCCCCGAGCGCAAGTACGGGGTTGGCGCAGGGGAGCCTCTTCATAGCTGCAGACACTGAGATGCAGAGAACATCCTATATCACATTACCCCTTGTGTCTGTACTTCAGCCAGTCAGAGAGCAGCTGTCACTATGCTACTCCCTCATTGGCTGCTGCAGCTGCTAATCACCACCCCTACTTCTTGCTTTGAACTTCAATGTGAAGTCAACAGAACGACCAGGGGAAACAAGTGGATTTGTACGTGTCTTACTGTGAGTGGCAGAAGATGCATATATGTATGTACAGTATGTATATATAATGTGTGTGAGATGTATAACAACATGTGTGTTATGGATGCAGACATTTATTTATTAACAGGTTTTTATATAGCGCCATCAGATTATGTAGGGCTTTACAATTTAACAATCAATAAGACATGACTGGGTGGTAACAGACAGAATGGGTGGGGAAGAGGGCCCTGCTCGCAAGCTTACATTCTATAG
>JABWIB010000130.1:121783-145998 GCA_016617825.1 Platyplectrum ornatum | reverse complement strand
GTTCCAATCTAAGCATTTTTCAAGAGTGGGTAAAACCATGTTGAATTACAGGGGAGGAAAATTGAATTAATTGCAATCAGTATTACAGGTGAGAGATGATGTTTCCCAGCCCAAGTCTAATAACAGTGTAACAGTAACGCTGATCAGTATTTGTGTGCAACATGCAACAATAAAGTATTCTCCCTGCATGCAAACACTGACATTCATTTTACCTCCCCCTGCAATTCTACATGGTTTTACCCACTCTTTAAAAATGCTTAGATTGGAACAATTTATCTTATAGTGTATGGCCAGCTAAAGTCCATAGACCCTGTCCATTCATGATATCTTTGCAGGTAAGTCACGCCCACAGACGGAAAGCCATTCATACGGAAAACAAATTTGTGCGACCATTGTTTTAATGGATAAAACTCATTCCTGGCATGTTCAATACAATCTGACAACAGCATACATGTAGCGTGTGGAAATGCAGTTGTCATTAACGCATCTATTTAAACATTTGCTTTAATATCCATAACTTACCATACAAAGTGTATGTTAATGTATTGCTATCTGCTTAGGACATAAGTGGGCTTTATTTAGTACCTGTTTCTTACTCTATAAAAGCGACATTTAATGAACTGCAGCAAAATGTATGAGAAAACTGAGCATCACCAGGAGCCAGCGATATCACTGTTCTCTATTGCACTTTATAGATAATGTTCTTGAAATTTTCATTTAGTTTACAAAATGCTTTAAATCCCTATAAACAGCATCTTGTTCTTGATCTGTGTATGTGTCTTGCTTGTTTTGTGTTAAAAAAAAAAGATAAATAATGTTAGCTTTTAATTATTTTACTGCCCATTTTTAGTATTTAAAAAATGTCTGATGTGACCTTGTTGGCATTAATGAGTTAATTTGCTTTTAAGTGCCAGCGGAATGCACTCCAGAACAGTAAATATACTTGGAATTTTGTCTTGGAAACACAATGTTCTTTGTTACTAAAATCTGAAGGTTCACATCATTTAATCTACTTAGCAATCCAGTTTGCAATCTAGTTTGAAAAGATTTTTGCATGATTTATAAGTTTTCTTTAGAGGATTACTGTACCAACTGCCCAGAGTGTATTAGATGTGATGTGATCAGCGTCGGCCTGGCCCACCAGAGAACAGGAGAATCCTCCAGTGGGCCCCAAGACCTAGCATTATTTCTTTATAACTGAGGGTAGGCTCAAAGAATGATTTCCTCTGGTGGGCCCAAGGTACCCCAGTCTGACACTGGATGTGATACAGTGTTAGCATATCATTGTAAATAAAATAGTTTAGGTGTCTCTGCTGAAAAGCAGTGTCTGTGATAATGTGATATAGTCTGGGCCTAAATTTACTAAGCAGGGAGATTTAAAAGTGGGGATGTTGCCCATAGCAACCACTCAGATTCCAGTTCTCGAATCTTATTGGTTGCTATCGGCAACATCCCCACTTTTCAATCTCCCTGCTTGGTAAATTTTAGGCCCTGGTGTTAACATAATAATAATGGGATAATGTTAGCATTTCGTTTGCACAGAAACACTGATACCTGTGTGACAAGGAATTGTTATGCCCTTAAGATATTATGCTTTTTTTCATATGCTTAAAGTCTGGTCATGTGTCATCATATTTTGATTCTATGACAAAATATGCCCAGAGTCTGGTTGTCATTATATAATTGCTGCTATCACCTGACTCCTGTGCTATCTCTTTTATTGCATCTAGTAAAGTCACAGTACTGTGAAAGTCATTGGGGTATATTTACTAAGCATTGTTTGCTATGGGCAACATCCCCACTTTCCAATCTCCCTGCAATCTCACCCTTAGTAAATTTACCCCATTGACTTTTCCACCATTCTCTATGGAGACAGCTGGGTGCAGAGACTAAACAAGCAAATAGTTAGATTGTTCTGTAAAAGGATTGCAGTCTCAGAGCAACTTCTTTCTTCTCTCTGCTGCAATTGTGGATCATTGCTATCAGTGTTTTCTGGTGAATAGAGAGTTTGTATTTCCATGGATCTTAATAGAATGTCTACAGAGTGACTGCCTGTATTATGCGTTCTTACTTTTTTATGCAAGGATCTTATCTGTCATTTGTTGATTATCTAGTGTTTATTGCAAATAGTGTTTTTTTAGGTTGCACTATCCAGAGAGTGTATACATATTTGTTCTATATCTTTTTTCATGCATGTGCAAATTAATTTAACTGCAATTCCTTATCTTATAGTCATATTATAGTTTTATTTGGTGATTTCCCTGTTATTAAAAATTCAATACATTTATTATACATTCTTAGAAAATTCATCTTTCCTATATTTAGAAACTACAATGCGTTGACTAGAAATTATTATTTAGCTGGACGAATACTTCTAGGAATATGATCGTACTTCTTTTGATACACCTAATCTTTATGTAGTTCTACGAATATGGGCAAAAGTGCATTTGGCTGACCTTATTAGAGAGTGGTGTGATAGCTGAGTAAAGTACACTTCATTAGCATAAACTAATATGAGCATGATCAATCTGAAAAATACTGCTTTGTCAGCCGTGCAGTCAGTATATTCTAGCTATTTGCTGTAAGGATTTTGACCATATCCTCATGTAGCTAGATTAAAAGGATAGGATTATGCTTTTGTTGGTTTACAAATTCTAGATTAAACATTTATGCTTAGTACATAACAGGTTTCAAGGAAAGTTTTAAGGGAGACTAATAGTATTGAAGACTCAGATTATCATCTATGGGTGACAGCCGACATTCCTTTTGCCCATAATAATCAGACACTGAGCATTAGAGGTGTAGTAGTTAAGTCCAGGAGGACCTCTTGCTGTGTCTTCCCATTTTTAGGGTTGCCTTAAATGCACCTGTCTGTTGCATCAGATTACAATAACTACTGCTGTGGTCAGGTCACTTTCCGCAACCACAGGAGAGTTCCGAGATCTCAACTCCTGTGCGGACCAGAGGTCACTTCTCTCACTCGCATGGAGTTTGGATAGCAGACTGTGTGGAAATTAGGATTTCACGTATGGACATAACCAGCACCTACTGTACAATCTACATACCTCTTCCTCCACCTTGCGGCCCTTAAGCACACTACCATTACAGAAAGCTGCATTCCAGTTGGATCCAGTTGTGTAATAGAAATGTGCAAAAGTGCTCTCTGCCAATGGCAAAATGGGGGTCCAAAATTGCTAAAATGATTCTTTTGTTTAATCTTTCTAAAGTTTGAATGCTACAATGATAAATAATGTAGTGATTAAAACCACTAAAAATGTTCTGCTATGTACAAGTGAAAATATTGATACATTAATATTCAAATTATATGCAACTAAGAAATAGACATATGTCAATTGTTTAAACATCATAATAACAGTATATAACAGTACTTTGGTTTAAGGAAAGCCATTCACCAAAACCAAGTAAGTGAAAAACTGGGGTTGTTGCCCATAGCAACCAATCATATTCAAGCTCACATTCTCCAGTATGTAAAATGAGGGCTGGAATTTGATTGAAAAGCGAGGATGTTGCCCATAGCAACCGATCTCCCTGCTTAGTAAATTTAGGCCCTGATGTTTAATCAATTGACATATGTCTATTTCTTAGTTCCATATAATTTGAATTATGAATGTGCTCATGTTTCAGTTGTACAGAGCAGAACATTTTTTCGAATGCTTTCAAATATAATAACTTGTCATATTTAGTTTAGTAGTTTTCTTACACCAGAGAATTGTGCAATTACCATAATTTACACAGTACAAGTGCTGTAATTATAGCATGTATAACATTAATTAAACATACTGTATGGGTTCTCTTTATTTTCAGTTAAATACAGCTTTGTATAGTGGCAGATGTGTAAGTTGGAGAAGGGAAAGGGGGGGGGGTTGGCGGGGGTTACACATTGTCTGTAGGAAAGCCCCCAACTGGTAAGTATTTGTACAATGTATATCCATTTCACATGTTTGTATTGGTTATTAATGTGCTGTACCAGCAGCAAGACCTTGCATAGTTTGTCTTGTATATTTAAGTGCGTACAAATGGAAATACTAAATACAGAAGTTGTGCTATTCATCCTTTTAGAACATCTTCATTTAATTTCTCCTAGCTACAGGGGACTGAGATAGCTTTGTTCAAAGAAGCACATGCTTACAAAACTAAATTAGCCAAACTTTTTTGTATAGCTTATAGAGCTTTGCTTTGTACTGTACATGAACGTTCTCTGCATACCTTACTTTCCCTTGCTTAAAAAAGATCATTGTCTAATTTAGCAGGTTGACAATGGGTAATGTGTTATGGAATAAGAAGTGTTAAATATTGTCCTGTCAAGACATCTAACATACTGATTCCAACAAAAGGACACACTTTTTTTTTTATTAGGATACCAGGAAACACCATTGTCTGGGTGGATCCAGTTCTGTTTGCCTTTTGTAATCGGAATCGTCCAGTCACTGTTACCTATTATTCTAGTAAGGTTGTCAGGGCCAGATTCAGATTTACACTCTCATTACTAAAGATGGCCATCCACGAGAACGACATTGTTCTCGTGGAATGTTGGCACCATCAAATGGGGTGATTTTTCACTAATGAAAATCAAAACCCATCTGCGGGCCATCCACGAGAATCACCACTATTTTCAATTATTATGGCTAGACTATGAGTAAATCATATCCGAGAACCACATTCACGTTCCATGATTAGTTCATACAATATATTGCATAACAAGTACTGAAAATGAATCCAGCTGGTAAAATTTCAGTTTCTGTTTATTGCACTGTTTATAGACGTGTTCAGAAAATTGGTTTGCATGGTGTTACAATTAAATTAGTTATTTATACTTCTGTACCCCTAAATATAGTGGTCATTCACCCCAATTTCTGCAGCATATACAATTCCGAGAGTCAGATCCAGAGTCTTGGTGCTGTATAAGTAGTAAAACTCTGTTTCCTCCTAGAGACACAACTCAAGTATAGAGAATAGGCAAAGAATAAGTACAGGGAATGAGTACATATTTTAAACATGTCAGATGTAATGCTGCAGCCTATAAAAGTTACGTTTCCTAAAAGATTATCTAGAAGCAAGCTAATTAGACTTATATGTATTGTTTAATTATAAAAATTTTTAACATAATTTTAAATAATTACTAAAAATTTAAACATTTCTGTTTTAATGTTTCTGAACTGGGTGTCAGGGCTCTTATTGATAAAAATGTTAATTAGTGCAGGGTTTTGGAGGTAGTTAAGAAACTTGGCTGCTGGTCTGTTTGTAGCTTCACTAAAACATCCAGAATAAATATAGTGAACATTAACCACATACATTACAATGTATTGTATTACAATGATGTAATTAAAGATTAAACAGCTACATTGCAAAAGCTTTTTCAGCTTGTTCCCATTTTGTAGATGTGCTGTGCAAATATTTACTGTCCCAACACCTTAACAATCCAAAATGAGCAAATGATGTCCTCCACTTAAATGTTATGAGAGAGATTAATGATAGTACCTGTCATTTAGTTTCTCCTAAAGGCTTTAGCAGGCAGCAAATATAAAATATTTGGGCCACCAAGGGAGGTGTCCTGTGAATAGCTCCACCTATGGGTGTGCAAAAACTATTTTGCAAAAAAAGGCATCTTTAGTAATTATTATTTTGTTAAATAGTCAGTAAATGAGAACTCTCTATTTTATGAGAAGACGGTTACTAGTAGACACACTAACTTTTATCTTTTATAGAAGTAGGACATATTGCAATGGCATTTTGGGCTAGATTTACTAAACTGCATGAATATAAAAAAAGTGGAGATATTTTCAGATTCTAAATGACATTCTCTAGTATGTAATAGGAAACAGCTAGAATCTGACAACATCTTTGGACAACATCTTTACTTTTCCATTGCCGCAGTTTAGTAAATATAGGCCTTTAGGGAGTCAAGGAGAACTCCCAATTTCTAGGGAGTCTTCTTGATATTTAGGCAGCTCTGGTACCTATGTTGTATTCACTTTAGGTTTCATCAACATACATACTTTTTTTGTACTCTCTAAATATACCCCCAAAATAGTTAATCTGGGAATAAGAAATAAAGTATGATATTGTCTTGTCTGCCTGGTTCAAGACATGTTATTTTAAGTGCTTACTGAGAACATTTTTGCAAAGCTATATTCCCTGGAGCAAAGTATATTTTTAATCATTAGGGAACTAAGCAAAAGTGCTCTGGGATATAAATATGATCGTGATGAAACCTGAACTCTTTAAAAATAAAAAAATTCCATTATGTGGGCTGCAATAAATTTTAAAAGGATATAAATCAATAAATAATAGTGCAAATTTTTATATAGTATTTGGTATAAATAATGTGCAACCCATTAAATGTCTATGAGAGGTGTTTTGTAGGTAAAAATATCTCTCACTCTAATTAGGCAATATCCATGTAGATGCATATCCTACTGTTATAATAAAATAATATATTAGGTACTAATTATTATATTTCATAATTCATTTTGATACCATTTAATCCTAGTATTGAATGAACTATGGTGTATTTTTTGTGTTTTTCTTTATAGTTGGTAACTGGAGTATGGGAAGGAGGCTACAACTTTTTCTGTCAGGATACTCACAGTGGAGGTGATGCAGATATGAAGGTAAGTTAGCAACCACTTTAATCTTTTTACATAGATTTTTTTTACAAAATATTATTTTAATGTTTAATAAAAGAAATAATAAAATAATCTTATCCTGTTATTATTAATGTTTACAATTAGTGGCCATTAGCTGTAATCAAATGCTACTGCTTTAAGGGGCCGATTCAATCCCCCTTCGCGCGGAGATTTCTGCCTTACGCTATTTGCGTAAGGCAGAAAATCTCGCGTTTTTTCGTTCGCACCTCATAGAGGTGCGTACAAAAGAACGCGAGTTTTCAGTCCCGTAATAGACGGGAAAACTTCACTTCACGCTTTTTCCCGTCTTCGCACGGGATTGAATCGGCCCCATTGTGTGGTGTTCTCCTAAAAAGGATTGATGTTGTATCCAGTTACATAATCATTTCCAAAGAGACATCATAAAACAGTAAATACTTTTCTGCAGGTGGCTGTTTTATTTGTAATGTTATAGTAACTTTGTTTAATTATTACTTCAATTTTTGTTAATGCAGTTACAAATAATTCTTACTAATGTAAGGATTGTATCGAAATAGTAATACTTAAATATTATTATTATTAATAATAATAATAATAATAATAATAGGACAGTGTCCAATAGTCTTATGTAGAAAACACACAGAAAACACTAGCAATCCAGATTATCTTTTGTTTTGGATCTTTTCATTCATGACCAATATATGGGCAATTAAACATCATATCTATATGTACATAATGAAAATGTCTTTCCAAAACAATTAATAGGCTAATAAGTAATTCATCCACATTCCCCCCCCGTGACAGCATAAAATCTCTTGTGAAGGACCTCCAATAGAGTTTGAACTATTGCTGCAACATAGACACAGACATTATGCATTGATATCTAATGGACCCTGTAGTGAGGTAGTGAGTGTAGTGTGCTGAGGACTGGTAATTTCTGTGTGGAATACCATTTTTGAGCTTCTTTGGCCCCATACTTCATTGCTGAGGTGTTGCTCCTTTTACATTTTTCACTGGGCAGAAACTTGACAGAATGTATTTTTGAAATGGTGGTATCCTCTGGCTTTTCCAATTTTCTCATAAGATGTAATATTTTAAATGGTTTTGCCCATTTTAGGTACCTGTCCTAAAAAAAAGCCTTTTATGCTTCTGGTGCTTTACTTACCTGATTCAGAATGGAACAAGGCTTGAAGTGGCGGTGGGGTGTATAAGGGTGTATGCCTTACCTTATTTTCTGTATAACACCAGTATTAAATGACCACACCACCACTTCGACTTCAGTGGAATATAAAATAAAACACAAATAAAATGCATATGGCTGTAAATATGTCTGTAAGGATGTGGTTTGCTGATTCAAATGCCCTGTTCTGACAGAGCTGTTGTAGCCAGTGATACAGCATCTACTTAAGAAATCTTCCACGACACAGTATGTATGACTGCTAAATAAGCACTATTTTGAAATACGCAAATTTCAAAATACATAGATGTACATAGATTAGCTGTCGGCTGCATATTGTTGAAATAGTTCATTTCAAAGCAGTGAATGACAGTGGCCTGTAATTACATGCCTTAACCTTTATTTGCAATTTAGCACACATTTGCTCACTACACTGAGATACTTATTAAAACTGTGTCTTGTCACCTTTGGGGTTATTTCCCTGCCTTCTTACATAGAATATATTATGGTTGCAGATATGCACCTCTATCTTCAAGCATACCTATGGGGTGATTGGAAAAATGTTTTATATATATATTCTGCAAGCAATTTAGCAACAATTGAATGCAGATCCTTATTTATCTTTTCTTCATTTATTTAATATATTTTTGTAATATGACAGTCAAAAATTAATTATAATAAATTCTTAGTTATCATGAAACTTCTCCTTTAGAATAAAAACTAACAAAAGTTATAATCCCACAGACTTAAAAAGCAATTAGATTGCAAGTGAAATACATGCACTTAACAAAGAAAATAAGGGAAATAGGAAGTAATGATGAAAGAGATTTCCGTTCTGCCTGTTGATTTCTATTTCCACACAGGTTATTTCCAGACCTGTGGATTTTGTATTTCTAAAACAATCACATCCTTAGTAATTGTTGCCTGTATTGAATCAAATATTTTGTAATTTTAAAGAGAAACAAAAAAAAAAATCTAAATTGATTGCAAGCAAAAATTATATGTGATAAACGAATGTCATATTGACAAATCAATTTTACCTTGTTTGAATGTAAATGGCTCACGTAAAGCATTGTGGTGTAACAGAAATGCCTATTTACCTATGAATTGCTTTTTGTAATATTTGCTGTGATACTGAAGGGAATAGTAATTCTGGCCATACACCAGGCCGATATTGGGTGTGATGAAATAATGCACGCTCCCGCAGTCGCATATCGCAGATTCAGGTAAATCGTCTGGTGTTTTGTACATCACATGTGCATTTAGCTCATGAGTTATCTCCGCGATGCAGATTACTCTCCTCATTAATATTCTCACGCTTCAAGAGAATTTGTGAAACTTCTAGAAACATAACATTGGTTGCTATTTGCTTTATTGGCTGGGCACTAAGCAGCTAAGGACAGGATGGTAGTTAATTGTTCTTTTTTAATGGTTTATAAAAAGCAGCTTATTAACTACAACTTGTTAATAAATTGAGTTTAAGTCATCTCTACTGAGTAACCTTAGGACATATGTTTTAACTAGACATTTCTTGAAAATGTTGTATCACCTAATTATTGTGAATTACACAAATGTGCTATATTTAATTTTATATTTATATGTATATTTAATACTACTATTAAAATAACCTATAATACCATTGTAAATGCTGTAAAGAACTATATAATGGAACTTTCAATGTTAAGTGCTTATTTTGGAGAGGAGCAGCCAATTTGTGAGCATATAGAACATCAGTATGGGGGATAGCTTTTCCAGCTGCTTGGATTGCAATAATGGATCACTGGAAACTTTATTCTTACTGGATGACCACTCACAAAATCAAAAGCTGTTATATTTATAATTCAGTTTTTACCACCGAACTATGCTGCATGGTTATGTTTTACCATATGAATGCAATGCTGCTGAGATATTTCATGGGTATGCACATATTTTGGATTTAATATCTAATTTTCTTCCACAGATAGTTCGAGTTCTGTGGTGGTACTACTTTTCCAAAGTCATTGAGTTCATGGATACTTTCTTCTTTATCCTCCGCAAAAACAACCACCAAATTACCGTCCTACATGTCTACCACCATGCATCCATGCTTAACATTTGGTGGTTTGTTATGAACTGGGTACCTTGTGGACACTGTAAGTTACATTGATTATTTACCTGTGAAAAGCTATAATGGTTGTTTATTTTTGGCCTTGGCACATTTATATATAGTTTTTTAGTTTAAAACATAGTAAGAGGCGAAAAAGAGGTGCAGCAATATCTACATAGGGAAGTCTTTTTATGCATTTTGTACTACAGTTCATACTAATATGCACAGGTAAAATGTCTAGTCATATATTACTAGATATTTAAATAAATTAAAATAAAATAAATTAAAGCCATTGTCTTCTGACAATATCTGGTTCAATTTAACACTGATAAATTAGAGCTTAAATCATCTTTTTACAGTAGTACAGTAAAGCGGGTTACTAGCTCTCCAGTAGTATAAATATAAATTACAGACATTTTGTACCAGTACTTACATAAACTTATAAGATGATATAATTTCTCCAGTGTCGTACCGTCCCTCATGTGCCCCCCAGTCATGCACACAGGCTGTATATATAGCCCACTGTAGTGCCAAAACAGAAAGACCTCTGGCACTAGGTAGGTATTTGGCTGGACGTCAGAATAGATGGTTGTACCAAGTAAGTGGGTCTTATTCCATATTGACTCCCACTTTGTCCCGAGGCCACTGTATATATTTATATGTCCATTAATGGTATTTTAATTTGTTAGAAGTTTACCACATTCTTTACCATTTCACATTAATTTGTTTTTCTTTTCATTTTTAGCTTACTTTGGCGCAACTCTCAATAGCTTTATCCATGTTCTAATGTATTCCTACTATGGGCTCTCAGCTATTCCAGCAGCGCGTCCGTATCTATGGTGGAAGAAATACATCACTCAGTGCCAACTGGTAAGAAAGACAGAATATATAGGTGGAAGCAATGATCTTCTTCATATACAGAGAACTCTTATTTATTCATGTCTGATTATTATGTATTGCACAGAAAAGGCATATTTATTTTATTTTGGTTGAATCTAAATTGTGACATTGCCCAAGCACCCTCTTTATACTTTATATATATATATTGAAATACCATATAAATGTAATGTGAATCAATTACCAGTATTCTTTTTAAGTACAGATTACAGGCTCAGACATTTTTATTTCCCCTCTCATTTCCAGTAAATAAGCAATGTGTTATGAATCTGACTAATCTTGTCTTTTACCGCAGACTCAGTTTGTCCTGACCATGACTCAGACCAGCTGTGCAATGGTTTGGCCTTGTGCATTTCCCATGGGATGGCTGTATTTCCAGAATGGCTATATGGTCTCTCTCATCATCCTCTTCACTAATTTCTACATTAAGGTAAAGGCAACGCTTTGGAAGGCCCTTCTCCATTGGTGATATGTATACTAGACATACAGGCAATACAGATTTTCAGTAAGGTCTTTTAGTGTTGTAATCAACATAACAGAATACAATATATATTTCTATTTACTTATTTGAATAGTGATTTAAACAATCGTATGTTGTTAAGAAAGAACTTGTTGCCTGTTGCCTTTCAAGGAATTAAAATCTGTTTGGCTTTTTGCTTTATTATGTTAAACCAGAGCTAACTTCAGAGTTACCAATCTGTAAGATGTATGTTTCTGAAAATACTTAGTGTTTCCAAGATAAATTCCCTGAATGTAATTGTCTATGCCAGGTTTGTTGGTTTGTGTGTATTTGCAATGAGTGACATATACATAATGTTAAATCATCTTATTACAGACTTACAAGAAGAATACCTCTTCCAGAAGGAAAGAACACCAGAATGGCTCAGCCAATGCAGTGAATGGACACACAAATGGCTTTTCTTCCCTGGAGGGCAATGTCAAGCAGCGTAAACAAAGAATGGATTGAATAAAAATGCCAGCCACCTTTGTACTACAACAGATGATATGATAACAGTTTGAAGCACAGCATAATCTGTGCTCTGACACTTTACAGCTACTGTAACTATTCCTAGTGAATATAATGTGATTAACATAGGTCTTAACAAATTCCACCTGTAAGAAATGCCACAGAGACATTGATTTATCTCACAAACCTAGCAGCAGTTAATGTTCTAGTCCTGCCGTCTTATTCAGGCTTAAGCAACCTGTGATTGAAGCGATGCAAGCCTCAGCATGCCCTTCCTTCCACTACTTACATGTCCCTGTGTGGAAATTCTAGTAAATGTCCTTTGTGAGATAGAAGGTAACATAATCCATCAAGTACCATACTGTCTCAGGTCTGTGTATGGTCTCTGTCAGCTGTGAGTTAGCTTAGTCCATTTTTATCTAAAACATGTCATTACTGATGAATAAGATCATAGTTTGACATTCAGCTCACCTTCAGTATAAAACCAAAGGCCTGGGATTGGCATCAAGATTATCAATACATCTTTGTGAAAGCAGCTGACTTTAGTTACATTGATTCATACGTAATGTGCCCTAAGTAGTAAATGTGACTGCCTAGCCGCCCAAGTCCTCCTTTTCCTAATGCCAGAATGTACAGCAATATAGCAGATCACATTGACCCTGACCCAGGTCAAGGATTCGGTCATTGTGTACACATGTACCCCTTACATAGACCATGGATACAAAAAGTATTATTGTAGTTTTTAACACTGCTGTTGCCTTACTAGTTTCATATTATAGGTGCTGTTAGCAATTTATAGGTACAGAGAAATTGAAATAGTTTTCAGATGCAGAATACCCGTGTATTTGTAGTTGTTATTGGATTATATGCCTTAATAAGATAGCATTTACTTAATATGCTTCATAGCTTCCTAAAGTTTCTACAGACTTTTTTTAGTAGAAGTAGTTTTCTTAGATGTTGTTTGTATTCCACTTATAAGTGTAATTGTTATCTGCCCACAGCAGATGCTGCTATTTTCTGTCATCGATTTCTAGAAACCAGTGATTGTCACTGAGGAATGAAATGATGTGATTGGTTCCATGCATATGGGTTCATGCCACACAATGGTTGCCTCTGCTGTGTGTAATCCATGGGTACTCTTTAATTTGATGTTGATTGCAAAATTGTTCAAATTTCCTGCATATTTAACATTCATTTTGTTTTATTTTAATCGGGAATGTGTTTTTGGCCCCAATGATAACTAATTGTTTTATTGTATCAGAGTTTTGTGTTTTGTTTTAGTTGTGCTAAAGTTGCTTGTTTGTATAATTAATGTTAAGATTTTGCACTGAAGGGAAGCTTATAGCCTAAACCATACAAAGTAAGGTGCTTAAAGATATCTGGCTTACCATCAAGGCTAACTTTTTCTTTTTCAAGTTAACATGTGATTCCATTTTACAGTATGCCCTATAGAAGCCTGCTACCTTGCTCCAGCACTAAAGACATGATGTATTTCACTCCATAGCTATTCTGCCTCCTTGAGGCTACATTTAGCACTGATGTAGCAACACAGATAGACATTGTTCACTGTCTAACTGGTCATATCTATCTATGTTGCTTTTAGTTCATCTATTTCATACACACAGATGCAGCATTTAGGCATGCGTGTATATGAAATTGCAGCTTCCCTATGAACCAGTGAGACTGTGCATTTCAAAGGGAACATGTTTAAGAATTTAGAGAAAAGTAGCATCTTATCCATGTCACTTCCTAGTAGTCAAATATGCATTTTCCGAAATATTGGACCAGCTAATCTATCCTCTAATATCTGCCTGCACTGTGAAAGCAACAGTTGCATTTTAATGTTGCTTTCATCTGCTGACTTAAGATTTTGTCTTTGTATAGTAGCAGTATATTTTGACCTTGTTATTTTTTTTAATTCAGTGCAATAAGGGAGTACTGTAATTTAATGTCATTGTCCCTGCAGTGAGCAATTTAGTCAGAAAAATGCCAAGGAAGTTGTATGAACATATTTGTGTTTTTCATTTCTTAAATTGCCTAATGTCCACCACTGGCAAAGTCATTTATTCAGTAATACACATGGCATATGTGTCTGTTAATACATTAAAACATGAAAATATTGATTTCACTGACTTTCACTGATTTTTTTCTGTACTTTACTGTATAATGTCATGTATTAGGTCTAGTAGTCAACTACATCAGTTAGTTTTGGCTTGAAATTTTATTGTTTTACAATGTACATGCTTAAGAGAGTGACATATATAAAATCAATTTTACCTTTTTAAGCCTAAAATATCCTGAGCCCCATGTAATACATACAATGCTTGCCATACACAAATAAAACAATAACTGGTGATCATATAAATCAACTTATCAGCTGACTAAAGAGACAGTGACTACACTAAATGATGGCTGCAAAAAAAATGTTTTAATATAAACAGGTGCATGAAAGGTAGGCTATTAAACATAAACAAAATGTAATAACTAATTATTACAAAATATATGTATTTATCAAGTGTGTTTAATATATATATATATATATATATATATATATATATATTTTTTTTTTTTTTTTTTTTTTTTTTTTTTTTTTTTTTTTTTTTTTTTTATTATTATTCTTATATAATCAAAGGTTACTGTCACTCCTCCAATATTGATAACTGGTGGTGCAAATGTCAATACAAAAATAATAAATCCACAGCTTCTGAAGGCACTCTCCGACATCTTGTTATGTCACGTACTTGCTGAGTGTAAAGAGTGCCTTTACAAGCTGTTGATATATATATATATATATATATATATATATATATATATATATATATATATAATATAGGTACTGGTCCTGGCACTCTCTTTCTCTTACAATTACTGGCTCCTGGTGCTGTCCATGATTTGGATGCAGAGGGTTTGGGAGGTAGCACTCTGGAGACTTCTTTTGGTTTGTAGTGTGTTTATTCAAAACCACTGCATATATATTACAAACGTGGTGAAATATAAGAACCAGAGCCCAGAAATCCAAAGAAATAAATAAACTTCCACGGCAGGGGTCCCGGCGTGCGCCGGAGTTCTCATGCTGGCGAGAACAAGTCTGGTTGCTAGGAGCGTCTAGCCCCACCACAGGTGGCTAGACCACCAGCGTCTAGTGTCTAGCCACCTGTTGGTCTATTGCTTTCCCCTCCAAGGTTTGCTTAATGCCAGACCGGTGTAGGGCCATTCTTTCTTTAAGAGCCCTGGTAGTTTTCCCCACATAGAGATTTGGACAGGGGCATCTGATTATGTAAACTACAAACGATGTAGTGCAGGTGATGACAAGTTTAATCGGGTCATAAATGTAGTACCTGTGTCAAGGTAGGCACACGTAGCACAGCCTGTACAGTGGTAACATCCTGGGGGATCTTGTTAAGAAATTCCTTGCCATTGGCGGTTTTGGAGGAGTGATGAGAGTCTTACAAAGGATATCTATGAGATTTTTCGACCAACTTGTGTGCGCTACACAAAGTTTTATTGTTAAGTCCAACTAAATTATGATCGGTGGATATAATATGCCATAGTTTTCTTGCTGCTTGTTTAATGAAAAAGCTAGAATTATTAAAGGTTCTGATCAAGGCCAACCTGTCCTGTTTTTGTGTTTTAGTTTTGACAGTAAGTCCGTCCTGAAGATGCCGTCTACTTTCACTTTAGCTGCTCTTAAATCCTGCGGGTGATAGCCTTTCTCCACAAATCTCTCTATCATCTGCTCCATTCTGTTGTGGGTCTGAATTAATGCGCTTAACTCTTAATAACTGTGAGAAGGGAAGGCCCTTAATTAATGCTTTTGGGTGATGACTGGTGGCTTGTAATAGGTTGTTACGATCCGTTGGTTTGCGTTATAGGGTAGTCTCAAAACCATGTTCCTTTCTGCTGATCAGAACGTCCAGATAATGTATAATGTGGGAACTTATGTGAAAGGTGAACTTAATCGTTGCATCCAGGGTGTTGATGTCTTCCATCATTGCTTTGAACTCTTACTCAGAGCCAGTCCACAGGACCAGGATGTCATCTATGTATCGTTTGAAATGTAGTATTTCCTTGTTGCATTTGTTGTTATGTAAGAATAACAGATCTTCAATTTCAAACATAGAATGGCGAACAAGGGGGGGAGCCATAGTGATCCAGGATTGAGGGGATTACTGTAAAGAAATATATCGACAATTGAATGATACATCAGTATACAAAAAATTTAAATCTGATCCCACTTTACAATTTCAATCAACACTGAACAACACACTGTCAGTGGCAGTGCAGTAAGGACTGATTCCAAAAAAAGTACAGGAGGCCCTCACAGTAAAGCACTCGAAGGTCCCTATAATCTACACCATTCCAAAGATAAAGAAAGATCTGCATGCCCCCCAGGCCGACTAATAATATCAGCCAGAGACTATTTTGGACTATTAGCTACAATAGTTGATACAAACTAAACCCACGTATCTAAAGGATACAACACACCTTTTGATAGATCTGCTGAATCTCACTAATCTGCCTACTATATATATATATATGTGTGTGTGTGTGTGTGTGTGTGTATCTTATTTGGATTATATAAATCTTTTTGCATTGGTACAACAAACAGCCCACACCAACAACCTTTTATTAACCTTTAATTATGTCCATTGGCCATAATTCATAACCGACCATAATAATACCAAATTATTATTGAAATTTGTCCATTTTATTTTTAGCTGTATGAGCATTGTTATTGCCCTATAACATGGTAAGCTTTATACCTGAAATGTAAACTTCTACTGCTAAATTGGTATGATAATTGTAAATTCTAGACCTCGTATAAGATAATAAATGGAGGATTTTAAAAGAACTTGTGTCATCTTTATAACAGGTACAGTACATATTTGCTGATATATTATTTATATGGTTAATGTTAAGGTGTAGTTAGAAAGGAGTTTTTTGCTATATAAATAACCACTAGAGAGCACAGTTACATTTTGAACAACTTTCTGTATTCTCGAACTTTAATGAGAACTTTATTTTATTAAAATTGAATTCAGTAAACCAATTGGTTTACTGAATTCAAATATAATAAAAAGAAAATAAGCCCCTTCTTTTTCTAACTAGAAAGGCAAAGGAGGTTATCATGTGCTGAAAATAAATATCTGTATAAAGTTAAGACCTGAGCAGTACACTATACTTATACATGTTACTGTATTATGAACACTGTAAGTGCTTACCGATTTTGGTGCTGCTGCACTATAGAGAGGAATCTAATTTTCATGAAGGGTGCAGTTCATGAATCTTACAGACAGCAATCAATGGACTAGTGATCAAGGCTGAGCACATAAAGAAAGATGATGAGCCTGGGTCTGAAACATGGAAACTTAGAAAATAATAGAAGTGCATGATTCATCATTTTCTAATTACCGTATATACTCGAGTATAAGTCAACCGAATATAGGGCAAGGCACCTAATTTCACCTTTAACCCCTTCACGCCCTTCTCCGTATATATAGCGGAAAGGTCCGTAATGACATGTACGGCGCTTGTTTAACTGTCTCCCCACGGTCAGTGACAGCTGCCATCTTTACTGCTGCTGGGGGGAACCAAAAATATTGCCAACTTTTGGTGAATAAAAGCCTGTAAAAAAAATTGTAAATGTAAAAAAAATTAGAGGTTAATCCCTGCACGCCCTGACAAGAAAAATGTTCATGCTACAAAACATCAGGGGGGTCAAACTGCTCACTATACCTGTATATGAGTTTCTTGAGGGGTGTATTTTATAATATTGTATCACTTGTTGGGGGATTTTACTCTATTGATACAACCGGTGGCTTTGCAAATGCAACATGGCGCACTAAAACCATTCCAGCTGAATCTGCACTAAAAAAAATCAAATGCTTTCACTTATGACCCCTGCGGTGTCCACAAATAGCGTTTTACAATCATATATGAGATATTTCTAAAATCTGCAGAATCAGGGGATTACATTTTAAGTTTTGTCTCATGGGTAACATCTGTCCTGGTTAACATCGTCCAGAACAAAATGGATTAACATGGAAAATTGCCAAAAAACAAAGGGAAATGTAAAAATTTTACCCTCACTTTGCTTTAATTCTTGTTAAACACCTAAAGGGTTAACAAACTTCCAGAGTGCTGTTTTGGATAGTTTGAGGTGTGCCGTTTTCTAAATGGGGTCATTTATGGGGGTGTCTATCACACAGGCCCCTCAAAGTGACATCTAACATGAACTGGCCCCTAATCTCAGAATCAGTTGGATTAGTAAAAGTATTAAAAAGTTATTACCACATAAAGTGACACGTCAGATTTCNAAAATAGGGCTTGGTCATTAGGGACCAAATAGTTCCTGATAAAACAGTCACGTGAAAGTCATTGATTTCCATTCTGGATCATTTTCATATCAGACAAAGAGTCGTAGAAATTATATTAATATGGTTGCATGATCTGTTGCTAATACAAAATTTGTTAAATATTGGGTATATTCTACATGTTTGCTGTGGATAAAGGCATAATTTAGTTTCCTCTTTTAGAGCATGATCTGCTGCTCTGCTAACCCTGCTCAAGGACATTCCAATGCAAGAAACTAGGGCAACAATTGACAAAGTCTGTGATCTGACAGTTTGTCCTTGACTTTTTCAGTATTTGGTATTTCACCTTGAGTAATTAAGACATAGGTAAAAAATCACTTAGTCAAGGGCACCAGAACACACAAAATATAACTAAAGATAGCATATGTAATCCATTGCTGGGAGATTAAAATTTTTAAATAATAGAATTGTACTCCTTACAAAATAGTCCCTTGGCAACATACCCAATAGATTGGGTATACCAAGAACATTGTATAATGACTGCAAACTACATGACAAAAGGGTTTGTGACCAACCTAATAAACAAATTGAAAAATTATTTGGTCAGTTATGAAAAATCGGTCCTTGCCATACACTGCACGACAAATCAAGCAAGTTCAGCTAGCTTAATAATAATGATAAGGGAGGTTTTTGGTAAAATATATATATATATATATTTCATGTTCTTTTGTAGATTTGAAACTGGCCATATTGAAGCTCTCAGTTTTATTTTACATACTGGAGAGTGTGAGCTTGAATCTGATTGGGGGGGGGTTGTTTGTTTTGTGTGAAGATTATGTTTGATGTTGTGTGTGTGTCTTGGGTCATTACATGATTTTATGATGTGTATACTTATGTATAATTTGAAAAAATTATTTAGAGACCCAAAATTACCCTAAAATGTACACATACAACCTTAAGTTTGAGACATTACTAACAGTTTAAAAAAAACAAACTACTTTTTGCAGAAGACCATGAATATCCACTTCAGCCTTTTCTCCTTACTCTCTTTGTACAGCCAGAGAAAAAATGGGATGATGAGGAATTGGTTATGGACACATCTGACATGACTGAAGGTGTAACACTGTGCTTTATGTCAAATGTTGTTGACTGATATTATGCGTGTAAGTACAGTTTGGTTTTTGTCCAAAATGTGTCACTGTTTTTTTTAAACTTGAATGGTGCGTTTACCTTGTGTGTTTTTCTTAGTTTTTTTTGGTGATTGTAAAAACGTAAAAATGAACGCAACATTGAGCATTATGGGTATAATATATTTTATTATTAGGCTTTACACATATGTTTTGAAATTATGGCTGTGATTGAATATGGTATGGATGTGGTTGATAGGGTGGTAAGAATGGTGTCTTTGAATAGTGAGGGTACATGGGTGGCTGTGAAAAGTGATGGTGTTAGTATGGTGGGTAAATTTTGATGTGTATGGTGTTGGTTTTGATGTGTATGTAAATAAGGAGGTTGTTTGCAGAGTGGACATTTGTGGTGGCATGATTGTGTCTGAAGGGTTCTCAATGATGATGGCATTGGAGTGGTGATATGTTTTGTGGTGGTACTTCAGCTGGTGATGTGGTGGTTGGGGTTGTGTAGGAAAATGTGGTGGTGTGCTTTGTGTGACACCTTGTGTGCCACGAAAGGAGGCTGATGCTGCTCCAGAGAGGAATGTTGTGGCTTGGTGTGGCCTTTGTGCTGCTTGGACAAGTGGTGGTAGGGGAGTGTTTGGATAGGTGGTAAGGGGAGTGTTTGGATTCGCAGAGGTGAGGTAGTTATGTTTGTGGTGTCTGAAAAAACAAATGGCACAGGACTTGTGGTGTCTGCATGTGTTCTGTGAAATGGTTTACAAGACATTCAAAACATGTTGAAATGTTTCCTAGATAGTCAGACATTTTTTCCAAATTTTGTTGATGTTTAGTAAGTTAATGACAAGATTCAATTTTGTGGCTTCATTGATTGTGGCTGGTTCTGTGTAGGCTGTTGCTGTTCAGGTGTTTTCTGGACCAGTTGTTGCATTTTGCCACTAACATCTGGTTACATTGGCAAGTCCAGTTCAGCCTCTGTGTCTTCTGTAAGGTCACCTTCATGTTGGCCTTGAATAAGCCCATAACCTGAACTGGGCTTGGTGGATGGTGGGCCCTCCCACTCTCCCAACCATACAACTCCAGGGACACTTACCAGCTTTTACTAAAGCTGTACACACTGTTGGAAAAAGTGTTTCCCAACAGAAACAAACAATATTACATTCTCTCCTGGTTTTTAGCACACATATGACCAGAACCTGGGACATTTATATTCTATCACAATGCCCCTGACCTTGTCACATACTCCCCATCCTTTGTTTCTATCTGTGTGGCGGAACACCTGCAATCCCCAAGCAGAGCATGCAGGGCGACCCATCTGCATTGGCCATCTGACTTCCTGGCTCATCTTGGCGAAAGTGGGGAGGAGAACACCCTGGAAGGCTTGTAATTCCTCTTCTGAAAATTCACCAGTTTTAATACATTTACCTGCACCATCACCAACCGTTGTGTCATTCAAAACTTTTAAAGTGGTGTAATAGCAACAATCAACTTGATTTAAGTGTGTGGAGTTTAGCCACATAGTCATCTTTAGCAGCATATAGTCACCAATATCTATATGTCACTGTTATGCACAAGACATACCTTAAAACAGGTCTTCTTCAGGCTATGGTCAGTGTCACTCACCTAGAGTTATGTTGTCAAATAAGTTTAAAACTCATAGGACCATCTTGTGAGGTAGTATTTAATTGTATTAAAACAGCTTGTAAGTGATCCACAGAACAATGAAAGCAACGTGTTTGTAGACATCAGTAAGAAGGTTAGGGCTTTAGATCATTACTAAAGTTTTATAAGATGTTGGATCATGAGCTTCATGAATTGTTAAACGCCCTGGAATTTTAAAACATCAATTAGCAATGATCAGTTTTCTTAGATGTGATATGCAAGTGTAAAATCAGTACATTTAGGAAACATAACTTGACAAAACTGGTTTTATTCTACTTGCTGATAGGACAGTGAAAGTAAAGCTCAAATATTAAGGTTAACATTTTTTCTACCCATGCTCAGTGCTAAAAAAAAAATATGTTTGCATACGCAGACGCTCTACGCTCATGACTGTGTGATTTGATCTTCTGTGTTAAGCTATAGGTGAAAGTATTATGTATTTGACAAACCTGTTGCACTACTTAAAAAAGAAACAATTCTAGAATTGTGAAACTATTACATGTTTATTTAACCTACTGTAGTGCTAACCTTTCTTCTTTCTTAAAGATCAAGAGATAAGATGAAAAAATTCTTGAGCTCTTTACATGATGGCAGTGTTGTTTGGTTTTTATAGGTCACTCGACTTTACCGTCATATATTATTTACTTTCTTATTTTAAAGTGTTCATCTGTAGTTCACTTAGTACATATCAGAATTTTCAGTCAGAGAATTTTCAATGTACCAAAAAATGATCTGTCCTTGGCCTTACATGGCCTTTTTTTATTCAGTAATTTTTATTGAATTTAAACAAGACAATACAATAAAAGAAACACAAGAGCAGTGACCATCGCAGATGGCAAGGCTCTTAACAAACAATAAGCAAACAAAACCGCAATTTCCAGCACTAAAATCAGGAGTGACAGGGTATAATAAACTGTCAGAAGACAGAGAGTGTACCTGAGAGCGTTCCTGAAAAAGGAGGGACAAGAAAAGCAAAGTGCGCTGTTAGGCCTTAGTAATGAGAGTAGGAGGTTACGCTTAGAGTAGAGGATTAGAGGAACAAAACAGAAGAGGGAGACAACAAAAAAGAGGATTACAAAGGTGGAGGTACAATTAAAATGCATGACATTAAAATGCAGGACATTAAAATGCATCCGCTACATGTCAGCATAGACAGAAAAGTAATAAGAGGATATACACCAACGTCTCAGATTTTTTAAAATTTTTGTAGTGTTTTCTCTGTGTGTATAGGAATCGATCATGATGGACAGTATCATTCTCCAGATTCTGCCAATGTGATGAAGTTGGAGGGGTAGAGGCCATCCATGAGCGACCAATGAGTATTTTAGCTAGGGTTACAAGGTGAAATACATATTTAAAATTAGAAAGGTTGTACAAATCTTTAATAGAGTGGCCAAAAAGGACAGTAGCAGGAAAAATGGGAGGAAGTGTGTCCATGGTGGAAGGCAGTCCCACATTTCATTCCAAAACGAGTAAATTAGAGGACAGATCCACAGTAGATGAAAGAAATCAGCATCAGGATGATTACACTTGGGACAAGCGGCGTCATATCTCATATTAAGTTTCCTCATGCATTGAGGTGTGTAATAAACCCTGTGTAGTAGAAAAATATAAATTTGTTGGAACCACAGACATGCCGTGGCATTCTTAGAAAACCCGAGCATAAAGCAGTGAGGGCAGTAGAGTCAGTACAGTCATTGAGGGAAACATATAATTGAGAGATTAATTTTGTTGAGGAGGAATGAATGCAGAATGCTTTTTACCCTATTTTCCCATGTGCAAAGATCACCACAGGTGGATGTTTCGTAGAACAAAGGAGTTTGAATCAACCACATATTTAGGTCTGAATTGTCTAAACAGTTGGCATACCCTTATATTTTATTATCCATTATAAAGGTGTTTTAATGTTTAATCGACAAAATATTTGCATGAAATTATGCTAGTTGTAACTCAGCATGGACCTTCCTACACACAAAATTAAAACTATGATGTGGTCAGGATTTAGAAGTTTCATCCCATTTTGTTAGACAGTATGGTAACGTGTGCTACAAAAACTAAATTTAATTATATAATAATTGTCAAAGCCTAGAAACCTCTGAGTTCCTTTTAGGTTGGTTGAACTCAGCAAAGAATAAATATTATTGTCCAAGGCAAAGTCCCCTGGAGAGACAATATAAAATCCACCATAAAATCGTCAATCTCTCCTTTTTACAAATTTACAACCTTTCCAAAGGTTGGGAATAGACCAAAATGCCATGTATGTAAACCACCACAAACTTACCCATGAAATACTCAAAGGGGGATCAGAACTTGGAAAGCTGGGATATTACAGAAATAAAAGGGCATGACAAGATACTCATGGTATTCAGATTTAGTATGGAAAGCAGTATTTTTCTTTATGACTAATTTTGGTGGCTACCATAGTTCCTTTTATCTGACAGAATAAAACAGGGATTTATGGGACTAGATAGTTGTTTTTGATAGTAATTATATTCAAACCTAAATAAATCTTATCTTTACACAATAAACATTTTAGCTCTGACAGGGTACAGGGTACTTGGATGGCCTAATGAACTTATTAAAGTACTCCTGTATGTATGCATCCATAGCTTATGTTTTAGCACAGGACAGGGGATAGAACCTTCCTTTGTTTAGCTTTGCTTCCATTAACAAGTCATTAACTTAGTCAATAGTTAATTTCAACACAGAGGACTCGGGAAAAGACTAACTGTAAGCTTAGATAGACCCTTCCAAATCTTTTAAGCCTGGTCTTTTCCTGGTTTATTGGGACAAATGGGAGCCATGTAGCCCTTTCCTCTACAGTGCAGGCAAAGTCCCAAACTGCATAGATTACACAGAGTCTAATGCCACAGAATAAGAGGCAGCTGGTAAAGTAACTGGATAACTGCTGGTCAATAAATACAATAAGAAGAATGGGGATCAAGGAGAAAGAGGTATGTTAAAGTGGTAACTTTTCGCCTCTCCTTTCATCTCCATGATGACAGTTTTTATCCCTGTTGACAGCTCAGCAAAGATTTTCCCACTGGCATTATTTCCAGTGTATACAGTTTTCAGTGTGTTTGTATGTCAATGTATATCTGTAAATATATGTATTTAGGTGCCCCAAGGGCTTAATTTTAATATTTATTTTATTGTGTCGTATTATTAGTTTTTTGTTGTAATTCTTTGCTATTTCACAAGGTAATATGTGCAAACAGGTTTTAATATTTTTTTTTTTTTAATGGCTATGTCTGTATTAACCTATGGTAGCTTAAACTAATAATTTGGCCCTGGGAGTGAAACGGGAGTTTACTTTTCGCTTCCCATTAATTTGCACATAGGTCTGTTCCCCCCCC
>JABWIB010000130.1:107263-121543 GCA_016617825.1 Platyplectrum ornatum | reverse complement strand
TGCATAAAGGAATGCCCCCGCCCCACTGAGTTATCGAGTGCATCTGCAGCATGCATGTGCATGTTACACGGGGCTTTGATGTTTAGTGTTTCCAAAGTGTCTTATGCACCAGCTCATATCATCCCACTGAAAGAATTTCTTATCTAATGTAGCTCAATTGTATGCCATGATTCATATATAAAATCATTGCCAACCAATCAAATGCAATAAATAATTCATTACATGCAAAGCCATAACTAGTTTTCTATCACTACTTAACAATGTAATCATTTAACAAATAACCACATTTAGTTTATGTTGTCGGTAGATCTTGGTTCATTATTCAGTAATAACATATATACAGATTTCCTAAATTACTGTATGTATATGCACATAAATATGCGCAGTCATATCAGAACGGATTATACGGATCCTAACTTCCAGAAAATCTTCACTGAACACTGGAAATGCCTAAGTGTGAAGTTTATGCAGTATGCAAATTTACCTACGCATGGGGGATGGGAGATCACTCCCACCAACCACCCTCCTCCCCATACATACAGATCACCCCCACAATACATACAAGAGACCACTTTTACAACTCCCCCAATATAGACAGGAGACCACTCATCCATATATACAGGAGATCACTCCCAACATATATACAAGAAGTGCTAGCATGCCTAGTAGAGTTCCTCAATATGGGTGTCTCATACTGTTCCAGTGTATACTGTATCTCAGTTTCAGATTTGCTCCACTTAGTCATTTTTCTTCGTTAACTGTGCTTCATTTTCTGGAGCAACTTTCAAAACAAGTTTTTCTGGCAAGGCGAGACAGATTTTTCCTTTAAACTATCTTGTTTTTGTCACTTATTTCAGTAGGTTGAAGGAAGCGACTTCCTTGTCACAACTGCTTGGAAGTGGCCAGATCTAGCTGGGAGAAAGCTTTATGTATAGACCCCCAACAGTTGTATCATGCTTAGGCTTACATGTGAATCTGCCATGGAACAGAAGGCCCCAGATTCTGAGGGCAAAGTTCTTAACTGGGACATTAATGACATGAAGCTTCCACAGGTATGGTATGTTGTCATACTAGTAGTTATTTATTTCAGTATTACACTTTCTCTCCATTGTATATGTTTATATATGCCACAGTAACTGACTAATTGCGCAGGCTAGAGAATGCTACTGCAACTACAGTGTTCTTTCGTCGTCTCTTAATTATGGTCTATGTAGATGTAACAAAAAAAAATCCAACACAATTTCGTTCGAGAAGAACCCACTATCTACATAGATCATAATGATAATTCAGTGAGCAAACACTTCTTTATTTAGATATAATATGTTGAACAATAGCCTAATTTAAGAAAGTTGTGTAATATTAATGGTAACATTTACAGTAAATATCACTGGAATGTCTTTGTAATATTGCTATATAATCGTAATGTATCCCAATGACGTAAAACAAACAATATTGTATTTCTATTGTAAGTTTCCACCAGCAATACTACGTTGTTTAGTTAACTGCATGTTAAATTGAACGTAGTATAGCTTGATGTAAATTACAATTTTTTATTTATAAAAAAATAAGACTTAAAATAACTTAACTTAAAATGTAGTGTTATAATTGTTTTCAGTAATAATAGCGTTTTAATAGTGCTATAATTGGTTTCAGTAAAGATTACGATTTTATATTTGCTTAAAAGGCTCTGTTTAGATAGCTTATAACAGTACAATGTAAGCTTAATAACCAAACGGAGAATTTGACAACATTGGCATTTACTAGAAAGGTTTTTTATTTCTGTGATTTTAACTCAACAATGCTACTAAAGCTGGGCACTCACTAAAATAATTATTGTTCCAATTCTACAATTCTTGGAGAGTGGACAAATTATCTTTTTAATGTGTGGTGCTATTTTTTTTTCTGAAAGCTAAAGATAATTATTCAAGAAAGGCCCTCAAAAGATAATCTGATCTTTCAGAATTTCCGATTGATCATCGTTTTAGGGGTCCAAAATTGTATAGTGTTTGGCATTTCAGATAATTGTGAATGATTTTACAATGTTTGCTACAATGTAGCTAACACTTTGTTTGCTACAAGCAGCAAAATCACACAGTGTTTAGTCAGTTATATGTTTTATTTGTAGATACATGTTATGTACTAAAGTTTTAAGGGAATAGGGAACTAGCCCCAGAGTAGTTGAGCAACAAGTGAAATATTTTGTTGATTGTCTTTAGGGCACATTCAAGTTGATATACAAAAAGAAATGCAACTGCTAACCTATTGAGATACTCATCTCTATAGTAAAAACCATTTAGCTTAATCTAATGCATCACCATTGTTAGTATCATCTTCATTTTCAGATACACAAGTGGGCCAGGGGTCAGGTATACTTGAATTTTTAACCAGAGGGAAATTGCCCACTTGGGTGGAAATGTGTAAACCTATTTTTTAGAAATGGAAAAAATGTCAGTAGGTGTAACTTGGCAGCAGTTATTGTGTGATGCCAGGGTGGAAGTACTGTTAAATATGTTGAGATGTTAGGCTTGTGGCAAATTTGTTGTAAACAACCCCCCCCCCCCCCACAATATTAGTGCCAGGTGTTGTCGAAACTTGAGTTTTTACTTGAGATGGCTTCCTTAATTTCCTTCATATAAATATCCATTATGCGCTTATTATAACTGCCATTGTCAATTTAATACATATTCTATTAATTATACAATGTTTTCTACACTTTTAACAATTGGACATTTTTATTTACAAAATGTACTAGTAAATAAACTAATATTAAATCCATTAAATAAACTGTTAATTCCAGATTTCCGCAGCTGCTGCACTCTGAGCACAGTGGAGCTGATGCAGAGTTTGGAGTTAAGCTGGGTACACAAAAGAACTATTCTTACAAATAGCAGATGATCAGATGATTTGAAAGATCTTGGCTAACAATGTGCAAGTGCACAAGGTCCTTGTTTGTAAACAATCCCTGAAACCTTTGCTGCAGTAATATGCTGTAATTGCATACATGTTACCACTCTATATTAAATTTTCAATGGGAATTGTTGCTCTGAAGATCATGGCTTAAACTTACTAAACTGCGTGATTGGAAAAGTAGGGATGACGGCTGGCACGGGTGCCAGGGTGCCAAATGGTAGCCGGGCCTCACTGCCTCATTCAGGGCAGCAGGCTGCACACATGCCGATCTACTGATTGGCGTTTGTGGCGTTAATAAACTAAATTGCCTGTCCAGATTGTTGGTGGTGGTTCATGGCTGCATTGCCTGCCGGGGTCTCATGTGTTAGCGTCGAGACTCGGCAGCTGGAAGTGCGTCTGTGATGTCACAGTGTAATAACAAGTATGTAGTGTAACATATGTATATATATATATATATATATATATATATATATATATATATACACACACACACACACCACACATTATGAGTCTAGATCCTCAGGATTCCGTTCATGCAATCATTTTAGGCATCTTGCATGCAATCTTACCATAGTATCTTAGTATCTGTCCACGGTAATCACATAAAACTGGAACACTGCATGGTTATTACAAGATATGCCTAAACCTAAAACTGTGTTTATATGTGAATATTTATTTTCACTGGGTCCAAGAACAATTCACAGAGACAGCAATATAAATGAAGTGCCTCTTGCTGCAGTAAAGCAGCAGTAATGTTTGTCACCAATTTCATTTTCCTCTAGCTACACATAGAATAATCACTAAATATACTTTGCCCCATCTGTTTTTACATGCTGGCTTCAATTTCAGACTTTATAAAACTGGTTGCACCAGTTCTTCACCTACACGCTACATTCTACGGTGTCCAGTAACTGGAAAATAACTAGGGAGTGGTCTAGCATATAAAATATATAGCTGTGAGGTAGTTTAGATGAGATTCAATAGAAAGCTATATGACATTTATGATTAGATATAAAATTCTACTCTACAGTTTATCCTGGCATATTCACCATAATAGGCTGTCCCTATTACTAATTAAGATCACATAAAATTTGGGAAACATAGTTTTAGTTCTGATATCATCATTTATTTATTTACTGAATTAGCCATGAATTAAGATACAGAGAATGAAAATCATTGAGCATGGCCACATAGTTTGTCAAACACTAATGATAGATGAATGCTTTGTAAGCCACTTATCACATTCCTTATGAAATGTAGTCCAGTTAAACTTACATATTGCTATACATTAGTGCAGTGGCTCCCAAACTTTCTCAGTTTGAGGCACAATTCGGGTCTCCATAATTTTTCAAGTTTTTGAGTCAGAATAGTGTAATAACTTTATTTAGGTAAAGACAGAAATATTTCAGGTTGAGATCATATCTTGTGCTGCTTCTATACAAGATGTAAAATTGTGCTTCTAAGTAACACTAGCAACATGGCACCACATCGCAAATAACATTTGGCGGCACCCCAATGACAGCGTTGCAGCACCCCAGGGAGTCTAGGCTCACAGTTTGGGAACCACTGCATTAGTGTATATATGTATAGATTAGATTATCCAGTGTTCTTCCCAGAGGCTTTTAACCACGCGCTCCACCCAGCTGTTTTACGCAAATGCCCGGGTACATTCTCGCACCTATCACAGCTACTGTGACCTTTACTGCCGGGTCCTGTCACACTAGTCTGAGTGAGTATGAGACTTGCGCTGTAGCATTGTTAGCTGAGAGGGAGGCAAAGATAGATGATCCGGGTCACTCTGATTGTGGATTACACACAGAGTGGCCACGCAAACAAAAAGATGTATGTCGTTATAGAACAAAAAGAAAAGAAAAACAAAAAAATAATATTATATTTATTTACTTAAGCTAGGTACACACGGTAAGATAAATTGTTCCACTCGAAAGATTTTACAAGAGTGGGTAAAACCATGATGAATTGCAGGGGAGGTAAAATGAATGTCAGTGTTTGCATGCGGGGAGAATACTTTGCATGTTGCACACAGATACTGACCAGTGTTACTGTTACACTGTTATTAGACTTGTTCTAGGAAACATCATCGCTCAACTCTAATACTGATTGCAATTAATTCAATTTGCCTCCCCTGCAATTGAACATGGTTTTGCCCACTCTTGAAAAATCTTTAGATTGGAACAATTTATCTTATGGTGTGTAGCTTTAATTTAAAATTTTATGATATTTTTTTTACAGAAGGTAAAATAGATGTGTGTGTGTGTGTGTGTGTGTGTGTGTATATATATATATATATATATATATATATATTTATTTATTTATTTATTTCGTATTTTTACTAGAGCAGCTATCTTTGATTTACCCAATTTCCACATTTTACTCATATCTTTTCCCTCTTCCCGCTATGACTGTACTTGTGTTATGTTTGTGGTATGTTTGTGAATTTTACCTATTTTGTAAATATAAAGGGTCTTTTTCATACATTTGATTTCTTAATTGATAAAGAATAACATGTTATTTCTTATATATTACATAAAATTATACATTTCGATTGCACGGTGCACAATGATGTAGCCAATAAAATTCAATCAGCCCCATATTTGATGATAGAAACCCAGAACTCCTGTGATTTGATGTAATGTCAATAGATAATATAAAGCCTGTCTATAAAATCATATAGCCAGAAAGCAGACAATCTTTTGCACTACTTTCAGGATTTAGAGAAGACGGACTGGTTTCAGGAGTGGCCCGACTCTTCCGTGAAGCACATCTACAGTTCTGTAGATAAAAACGCACAGAGACATCTAAGCGGCTGGGCAATGCGCAATACTAACAATCACAACTCCCGCATCCTGAAGAAGTCCTGCCTTGGTGTCCTTGTCTGCAGCAATGATTGCACAACTTCAGATGGTAGGAAGATATACCTAAGGCCTGCCATATGTGACAAAGCAAGACAAAAGCAGCAAAGTAAGTGTGTGCTTGCTGCTTTTAGGATTTGGATGGCGCTTACATCAGAGAAGCGTTTTAAAATGCAATATATACATTAGATGGGATTAATTTAGGGGAGTCTTCGATGGAGAAAGATTTGGATGTCTTGTAGACAATAGACTTAGCAGTAGGGCACAATGGTCAAAAAGCAGCAGTCAATAAGATATTAGCATGTATAAAAGGGGACATAGATGCAAGGGACGACTGTGTCATTTTATCACTCTATAAATCATTGGTGAGGCCTCATCTGGAATACAGGTACAGTTTTGGGCACCACTCTATGAAAAGGACATTACAGAACTGGAACGGGTTCAGAGAAGGGCAACAAAACTGATAAGTGGTATAGAGTCACTGAGTTATGAGGAACGGCTAGCAAGCTTAGGCATTCTTACTGTTTACTTTAGAAAAGAGGCGTCTAAGAGGTGATATGATCACCATCTACAAATATATTCAGGTCAGTACAGAGAGCTTTCACATGAACTCTTTACCCCCAGAACCTGAAAGAGGACACGTTAAGATTAGAGGAAAGGAAGTTTCACAACCAGCAGAGGAAAGGCTTCTTTAGAGTAAGGGCAGTGAAGATGTGGAATTTATTGCCTGAGAAGGTTGTGTTGGCAGGTTTAAAAGATGTATTTAAGAAAGGATTAGACAGATTTTTAGAGGTAATGGGTATCTAGGGTTACGACAAGGTAAAATATTACCTTAGTCAGGAGGGAGCTCTTGTATATTTCATCTGGATCAACTTCAACTATAAAATTAGGATCGCAGAAGATCCAAAATAGTTTGAACTTGATGGACTAATGCCTTTTTTCTACCTCAATAACTACGTTACAATGTTTTCAGAGCAACACTTAAAATAGTTTTCTTTCCATATACTGATATAATAGCAGTCTCTAAAGGAAATCAAATGTATAAATTAACACTCAATACATATGGCTCATTACATATGGCAATGAATATTTGCATATAGCTAAAACAGTTGAAAATTAAGGAATAGATGAAGGTAGTACAATTAGATAAACTATCTGAAGAGAAAAATGTGGCACCAACCTTGAGAACTATATAACTAAGTGATTGCTTTGATTAGTAAAGTGCTTAGTAAGTGCTTTATTCTTTTCAGTGGCGTCTGAATGTTATTCAATGGTGCCCCCACCAGTACAGTTACACTGAAGATCGGCAAGGTGCTCAGAGAGCACTTTACTTGATATTACATGGAGCTGCAGCACCTGTAACAGGCTGACTGAGCTCTGGAGGGGGAGAGGGGAAAGCACCCCCATCACATTGAAGGGGGTGGAGGCACTTCGCTTCCTCCTCATTTCTGGTGCCTATGTTTGTTTATATGAAATGCTGGCTCTCTATCATTATAGAACTTCTGATTCCACCCGTGTGGGTTAAATTTACCAGTTTCCCACATTTAGTGTAAGAATCTAATATGCAACATTTTTTTTCTTTTTAAAGTAAAACATTTATAATAAAAAAAAAAACAAAAATCAGTTTATGGCTTCAATTCTTAGGTAAACAGTGTCCAAATTGTAGAGGCTCATTGAAACTAGTGTCCTGTCGAGGCCATGGTGGATTTCCTGTGACTAACTTCTGGAGGCATGAGGGACAATTCATATATTTCCAGGTCAGTGACAAGCACAGATGTTACCTAGACCTACTAATATGCATGTGTGCAAACAATAATTGTAAGAGGATAAGGTAAGCTGCATGTGCTTGTCACATAATCATTTCTTATTTACAGTATTTAAACTTGTAGAACTCTGCATATGCCATCTTAAGTGGATTATATTGCTAAATGCATGGTAAAAGCATTACAAATGAATGTAGAATTGCGTCTAACATGGTCATTTATTTTTGAGAATACAAAGAATACCCATAATGAGCACTTCACAACAATACAACAAATTACTCATTATCCATTTGTGAAGCAGCAAAATGCAACTGATGTACTTGCAGCTTGGAAAGCTATGAGAAGCTCATAGATGTGGTCTCATAATTGCTGCCTTTCTCATTTTAATAGTTCTCCTGGTTCCTAAAGTCCTGTAATAAATGCAAACCGGTACTTTAAAGTGCACAATGCTTATGGAGTTACAGGGGCATGTCTGTCCACTATGTCATGTGCCATATGCTTATTACCGTATATACTCGAGTATAAGCTGACCCGAATATAATGCCTAATTTCACCTAAAAAAAACTGGGATAACTTGTTGATATCATACAGGACAATGACTCGAGTATAAGCCGAGGGGGGCACTTTCAGCACAAAAAAATTTGCTAAAAAACTAGGCTTATACTCGAGTATATACAGTATTTTTGTAGTATGTGCATTACATTGTCTGCATAGTCATTTTAAAAAGTTTTTTTTCTAGTCTACACTACAGTGACATTGATTGTTTTAGTGCCTTTAACTTTTACTTTTTATATTTTTTAATTAAGACAAAAGGTAATCACGACCACCCAAAGCCAGAAACTAAGCTCGAATCAGACAGCAGAAAGACTGTGCACAAGAAGCGCACTTCTATTGATTCAAAATCTATGGAACTTAAACGAAACAGAAATGTTGAGGTATGGTATTTCTTCATTTATACATTTGGCATTGTAATACCCCAAGTTTCTGTCATTTACATAATATATGCCAGTGAAACTTCTAATTACATGTTTAATTACTAACTAGCTTCCAAGTAAGAGCATGCTGCCTTGATTCTGGCAGAACAGACCATGAACCTCTATCATAATATCTTCATTAGGGAAGAGGATGGGAGATGAGTGTTGTTTGGTTTCCTGCAACTGGATGAGCCTGGGATGAAGCAATGAATTATGCCATGTACACACTGGCATTAATGGGTCAAAACATATGTTGCAAAGTCTTGTCCTATATGGAAAGTAGGATACTACTTATAGTACAGCACTCCTCAAAAAAGAATTTCACATGGTCACTTGAAGACCTCACAGCACCTGGTATTTACCTTGAATCACCTTGCACACCAGATTTTACCTCTCTTTAAACTGTTTTTTTTTTTTTTTTTTTTCAAGTTTTCATTGATTGGTGTTCTCCGAATCCTGTACAAATCTAGAAATGTGACAGAGCCTCACCTAAATTTATGATGCCTAAATGGTGATTGAATGGTTAACCATGCCACCCAGCCCCTAAGGTCCTATTTACTGGGATGTGTTTGGTCAGGTCTCCCCCATTTTTCTACACATATTGAATGTTAATATGTCCACCAAGTTGCTACACACACATCAACTTCTGTGGGGTGATACAAATTCACGGAATTGTCAGTTTGCTCTGCATTGGATATTGCTCATTGGCTCCATTTCATCAGTTTTTATGAAAAATTTAATTTTTAAATGGAGCAAGCATGCTAAACCTGTAAAAAAAAAACCCTGTAGAAAAAGAAATTTCAGGCATTTCACCATTTTATTGCTGGGGTATATTTTATAAAGATAAGTCATAAATGGTATAGATTTGATCTGATCGCTATAAAATGTACACTGTGTGTCATTTTTTACCTGATTTATAACCTTTGTCAGAGATTAGAAAAACATGGGCCTTCTTTACTTTATCTAGTTGCTGTATGTTTTCAGCAAGTCTTTGTCTAATTAGAATGTGAGCAGAAATTGGTAATATGGCAAGACCCATTTGTGAAGTGTCAACTATGTAGGTCAAAGGTGACAAAAATAATGTGAAAAAACAGGCACACGCTAAACCATTACAGCTAAATGAGACTAACTGAGACACATTCATCATTGTCTGCAAGAACTTAT
Organism: Platyplectrum ornatum; assembly: GCA_016617825.1. NCBI lineage: Eukaryota > Metazoa > Chordata > Amphibia > Anura > Limnodynastidae > Platyplectrum > Platyplectrum ornatum. The sequence continues at coordinate 111,862 of JABWIB010000130.1, read as the reverse complement.
GAAGTCATTACAACTGGCTCAGCAGCATTTTAACATAGCTATCATTCTATTTCAAATGCTTTTATTTACAATGCTAATTTTGAACTGTACATCTGTATAATTTGTGTTATGTAATATAGAGAGATATGTCAATTTGCCAATATGAGGTCCTAATTGGTGACATGAGTATGGTTTAAGAGACACTACCTGTCCTGCTTTACATTGTTCAGCTCATAAGGGGAAAGGGCTGCATGATCTTGCAGTGGTACACCCAAGTGTTACACATGAAGTGAATAGGAAGGGAGAGGTGCATAGCACTGTCTAAGATTATACACCTCTGGTTACACCTCTACATCTGCTGTACCAAGCATCGTGGTAGTGGGGATCTAAGCGGTTACTATGATATTTGGCAGGACCCTACAGTAAGATTTCCATGTGGGAGACGGTACTGAAGGCTATATAGATCAGGGTTACCAATTTAGGCAAATGAATATCAGGGAGATTGTGATAGCACTATCAAGGCGCTGCACAAAAGGGGTGTAACCTGAGCCACCAAAGGGGTGTGTCCTGTTGATAGCTCCACCCATGGGTGTGTCTAGCTAATCCATGAGAACAATTTGACACTAAGAAATGGTAACATCAGTTAATAATCTCTTTTGAATATTTATTGTGAAAGTTATAAGTAGGATCTGATTACACTATTTTACCTTTACAGAAATATGATCCAATTAATGAATTCTGTCATCATAACACATTGTTTTCCTTAACTGAATCAGCATCAGGGAGATTACCCAACACTTCAGGGAGTCAGGGAGATCACCCACTTTTCAGGGAGTCTCCCTGATATTCAGGGAGAGTTGGCAACCATGATATAGATTGCCCTTCCTTTTATTAGACAGTGTGTATGCAGAGAATCCAGATTTGTGCTGGGTCTGAATAGCGTTTGTTTTCTATTGCAAACAATGAAAAACGCCCACATTTGCATAAGTCTGGATCCAGTCCATGGTGTGGACCCCCAACCACTACACATACTTTGCATATCTTAATTTATTATGTGAACATTTGACCTAACTGAATAAAAAAAAGCTACATTTATTTCATGTATTTCTTTTGTCTAGCATTGGATATTTCATGTAACTGCTCTTGCTTAGTATAATTCATATATACATATGTAACCATGGAGTACTGCCTGCACTGAACAGTACTTTTGTTTTAGCCACCTACAGGTGATATACAGAACCAGGAAGATGTGTTCAACATATTAACTCAAGAAGGCTGTCCCCCCGTCTATGAATTAAATGATATGAACATTGATCAGTCACCAACAGAGATAATATTTAATAATTATTCATCTCAGATGAAGAGCTTCAACTATTTTACTGAAATGTTAAGTGATGGGGAATGGAACAAAAATGCCAGGAGTGGCAGTATTAATAGTGAGGAATACAACGAAGGAGACTTGAGTGCTTCTGTAATGGATTTTGATCTTCCCATTGATGAGGACCAGCAAGCAGGGGCCAAATCACTTTTTGAAAAAGACCCCTATTTCAACTATGCACAACCACTTGGAAGTCTGTTTTGGGAAATGTCACCTTTGCACAACAGCCATCACCCAAACCACCAGCTAACCCCAGCATTGGAATCTACATCAAAAATGGGTGTCAGCTTAAATTCAAATGACGATCTATCAACTCTCTACCACAACAGCCAAGAGGAGTCTTACCTGTACAGATACAGCTCTCAGCTATCTCCATCTTTATTGAACTAATCAGGTCATGAATTTAAAGGAGCTTTTTAGAAAAAAACAGACATGGATTCATTTGACTTGCTGGACAGATTTGCTGGCAAACATAGTCACAGAAATAATTAAAAAGGACGATGACAGGCCTCGCCACCTGTGACTTTCCAGGTGTAAAACTACCAGCATAATCTAACTGCATAAGAATAGGTGATACCTACCTGGCAGTACTAGAACTTGTAGACTTACAAGTTTGGAAAGCCTAGTCTAAGGTAAGGTATTGTATTGTACTGTACTGTATTGTATTGCCTTTTGTTGTTGTCCCAACACAAGACAGTCAACCAATTAACCACTTACTGTATAGGTGATAAACCTATCCATCTTTCCTCATTCACTGAAATAATCAATGTATATGAAGGCCAACGAATATGCTCCAGTTCATTTCCTATACACACACACACACACACGATCAAAGTATAGCAATAAAAAATGTTTTACTGTGCAAAATGCCCCACACGCTAGGGTTAAATAAAATGTCTCTTGACACTTTAATTTAGACTCAAAGTACTCCCTGGAACAGGCTTAATATGTGTATATCTTTCTGCATTGTAAATTCTTTGAAGGATGCAAAAGAAAAATATTTGCCTAAAAGAATTCCTGTGGTTTTCACTAGGGAAATCCTCTTCAAACAAGTTCTGTACATTATATTCAAACGGAATCTAGTACAGTACATGATCTTACATTTCTCTTGCACCAGTCTACAGATATTCAGCATTAATTTATAGGGCCATCTGCTGTTCAAACAGAATATCGCACGAACTAAGTAAAGGAAAATAAAATGGCAAAAATCTAATTACAGTAATCAATTTGGTTAAACTTTCATGGTCATTATAAATATTAAATATAATTTAAATCTTCTAAACACATAATGTCCCCTTTTAAATAAAGCAAATAAAAAAAATGGACACTTCTAAACTATAGCACTGGTTAAGAAAAATTCAAAATTATCTCTTGACTGAAAAGTGACTAACCGAGTCTTGCAGGTTACTTCCTAACCCTTCATTTGCTTACCTGCTGGGGACATCATGTAGTGGCCACACACTATCAAAAAATCAGGGCTATTTCCTATGACTATGAAGCAATTCCAATAGGATTGTTACAGCTGCCACTTAATAATTCTGGAAAACAGAACAAGCTCATGAAATCAGCATTAAGCTTCATTATGATATACGATTGTTTTGCTCTTGACATACACTGGAATCAGGGTCGTGAGAACATTATTGTTTGGGGGGTGCAAGTTTCCCCCTCCTCAGATAAGGATGCCGAGCTAGAGACCGTCACACTGACACACAGATTATTATACTGTTTACAGAATTAATCATGTACATTTCTATGGTCTCTGTCCATGTTTTCCTATTTCTCTGATAAAATAATACAGATTTTTACAGGTGTCCACTCTGACCACATTAGGGGAGTGCATGTACAAATTATTATTATTATATATTGTTTTATAATTTGCAAGAACTTAAGTAATGATAGATGATAGATAGTATGTTTTTTATTTTCAAGCTGTGAACACATCATACAGTACTATGTACAATTCCTTAATTAACATTGAGCATTTATTTACTCTAAGTAAAAAACACTATTAAAATAAAGATTTGGAAAAATACCTAAAATGTCTTCTTGTCCTTTTCTGGTAACTCTAGATATTATTATACATTATCATACAATATTAAAGTATCAGATTAATTTTAAGAATGTGTAGTAAGCACAGCTTGGACCAACATAACTTTTAATAATATTATATATTTCATATTGAACTATATAGTTCAATATGAAATATTTTGAGACTTTTAGCTCAAATGTACCTTTAATTTCAAGTACTACAGAAATGACTATATTAATATTTCTTTAGAACATTATAGGGTATACTTATAATTACCAACACACATTTTACATATTTCCTCCCTCTTGCATATATACATTATTATTTTATCATATCAGTACATACTCCACATAGATATATATTTTTGTAATGGCTGGTATTGTTCATACTGGCTCTTTACAACTGTACCAGCTGTCTTGTGTACCACCAGACAGGGCTTCACATACCACTGGTTGAGATGCTGCTCTACATTTATCTGTTGTTTGATTGCGAAAAAGTATTGTTTGTCAATAGCTGTAACAATTACATAAAATGTAAATAATTTGCTGTACTCAGAAACCCAAACAGAACTGTGAATTATCTGTAATGCATTGACAGCTTCTCAGGTCCCAGTCATAGGCGTGCGCAGCCTATTTTAATAGGGTGTGCACCAGTGGAGGGGCGGACCGCCCATTGGGCGTGTCCATCATCGCCTATTGGGTGTATCTATCTCCCCCTTATTGGGCCTCAATGCAAGCTAAATAATATAGNGANTTTGGTTAATTAGAGTGTACAGTGTGGGCAGGCACCCAGGCAGATGATAATTAATCACAAAACCTGTAAGCCTGGGACAACACTGGCACCTGAAANTTNNCCTCTTTACATTTCAGCAGATATATATGTTTTTCCTTTTAGGTGAATGGCTGTCTAAGAAGAGTTGGTAGGCAGGGGCAGACTTAGAATACTTACCATTCTGTAATTACAGTGCATCCGGAAAGTAATACAAATATAGTAGCAATCAAACAACACAAATTCCAACGTTTATTGGCANAAAAACACAAACCTGTCTCTNTTCAGGGTACTCACTGCCCTTCTTCCACTACTACCGTTAACCCCTGTTAGGTGCTGTACCTTGCAGAGTGGTGAGTGTGACCGGGAAAGAATCCAGTGACTCCTCAAAATGGGGCTAATACAGAGCCTGGCACTTATAGACTGCTACCAAGGCCTGTGCTGT
>JABWIB010000130.1:73002-101718 GCA_016617825.1 Platyplectrum ornatum | reverse complement strand
TACAGAGGAGTTAAAATTGAATTAATTGCAATCAGTATTACAGGTGAGAGATGATGTTTCCAGCACAAGTCTAATAACAGTGTAACAGTAACGCTGGTCAGTATCTGTGTGCAACATGCAAACACTGACATTCATTTTACCTCCCCTGCAATTCAACATGGTTTTACCCATACTTGACTAAATCATGAGTGCCTAAAGATCTGAATCTGGCCCTTCCTCCAAGTCGCAGGAACAGACAGTAGGAACACACTTCATCCAATATTCCTGCTCAGTCAGCTGCTCTGACGTCATCAACCTGCACCTGTAGCGTGCGGCATCCAGCTCACATGTGAATAGTCACTTTAGTGTGGGTGCCCAAGCAGGTAGAGCCGTCTGCTGTGGTCATGCCTGTGCAAAGCAACAGCATAGAACCGATCACCGCTCTGACCCAGGTAAGCTCCTCTTTGCAGGACATCCTCTCCTACTGATCCAGAAAAAAAAAAAAGACACAAAGGACACAGGAAGCGGGCAATATATACGGTACAGTCTTTTTTCCTTTCCTTCTGGTCCAAGGGAAGAGGATAACCCATCTCCAGAGGCACGGGAAAGGGGGCACTGATTCAGGTTTATTTTCCATTTGGACTCCAAGATATTTTATGAACTATGATATCAGCCATCACACATGATTAAAATATACGCACAGCCGATAGTACCTCTGGTTGAAAATCCCTGCAGCAGACCAAACAATACCAAATGGTTTAAGAACATAAAGTAGTTTAGTTGAACGAAGTGGTCAATAGGTTATATAAAAGCACATTCACACGCGATTTTTAAAGGAACATTTATTGTAGAACTGACATTTCAAGCACAGTTTCAACAAACAGTGGATTCAAATGAACTGTGCTACAAAACACCTGATGCACATGCCTGTAGATAACTGAATTACAGCTTACTGAGTATTATATAGGTGCATGGGTCACAAACTTATTTCACCAGATCCTTTGCGTCACCTTGAATTGTACGTCTATGGATCATATTTAAGCCCACTTCAAATGATTTACATAGAACAGGCATGTACATATAACATAATATTCTCCTGCACAAAGATTCAGCAGTCAGTACCTTAAAACATTGGTTTTTAATACAATAACACACAAATCACATGTATAATTAGTATTATTATTCATTGTGTATTGTATTTATGCCTGCAATCTCCTTTTTACTCCTCAGTATCCTCAGCATATGTTTAAGGTATTTCAGCCCTCATGCTGGACATTGCTATTCACAAGCATTTGGGCCTTATCCTAGGTTAAGAATCACCATCACCAGGATTAGATTTATTATGATTTTGTTGTAGTTATTTTCGACCCATTAAGAATACAGTAACTAATGTTATCAGGATGAGATACCATCTGAATAACTTTGAGACATGCACCAGATTAAGCTTACAAAGCACAAGCCACAGAGCTTAGATTCCCTTGTTATATAATAGCCATGTTTTTATTGCAAAGTTGAATTATAAGCAGATTATACAGAAACCATGTTTATTTATGAATTATGGAACTTTTGTATTTTGACTTTCTATAATCATTGCACACATCTTATTCAATCTACCTCAGAGAATAAATGGTCTGCTTTGCATGGTAAAATCTGTGACATGATTTAATGATTAATTACCATCCTAATTGTCCTGAAGTTAAAGGCATTGTGTAACAGATGAGATTGAGTCAGGCTAAGTTACAGGACACTTGTCCAGATCCTTTGCATAGTAGCCATTGGCAAATGTATTCTCTCTACAATTAGTCACAACAAATGACACAATAAAGAACATTACCCCTAAGCAGCTGTTCTCAAGCCTATTCTCAGCAGCAAGGCATGTTTTATGTATCCTCTAAGAAAAAGCAGCACCCCAACTATCTATAGTCTGTAGATAGAAGAATTACCTGGGGCACAGGATGTTGAAACTCATAAGATTTGTACAAAAGGACTCAATTGACAAATGATATGTAAAAATGCAGAATAACTGGAGCTGTCAAATGGTATACGATAGCACATACGTATATATTTATGTTATGCTTCTTTTTTAGGAAGAAGGGGTAAAAGTAATATGTAAATGCATGTACTTTCCAAAGAGACTAAATATGTCTGTCTAGAAGTGTCCAAATAACTTTGCAGTTCCATAGAATGTACGTATGTGTATGAGCAAGACCTGGAGGTGAAAGAAGTACTACAAAACAGTAGCAACATCTAAAGCACACAATACTATTGCATTAACAGTTTAAAAGTAATCTTTGCAGAAATACTTCACTTAAAACGGATTGCTACTTCCCATCTTAAAAAATAATCCTTTAGCCCACTTTATCTCCCCCCCCCATATAAATTTTTTTTATGATCACCACCACCATGTCTAAAATTACTTTTAAATTTATAAAAATCCCTAAATGAAATAACTTTTGTGAGGCTATACAGTAGCATGGGTGAATGCCAGACAGGAACTTTTCAAAAAGTAATGAAATAAGAGGTAACTCCATTTGTTAAACAACTGGCTGCCAAAGAACAACAAACATACTCCTATCTGTAACGTGGCATGGGCTATTTAACAATACGATTGTTCTAACAGCACTCACTAATATCCCGTTCAAACAGCCTTGTAAAAGGTGGGGCTGTCTTCATGACCCTGGCTTTTACGAGGAACGTCTCTCTCTGGCCGAGTCCTACACCGGCTAAAAAGAAGGGGTTTTCTGGTAAACGCTGGGTCCTTAGGAAACCCTGTGTCACCACTGTGCAGTGTGAATGGACAGCCGGTCAGTGAAGCCGCAGATCGCCGGGGTTAGAAAACACAGTCGTTCTGCGGCAAAGAAAAGTTGCTTTAATATTTGGACTGTGAAAGCAGATACTGCTACCAAATATATGTGGCATCCACCATCCACACATTGGCTGCTTTTCTAAAGACAGTCCTAGTAACTTTGTGGAATAGCTGGAGATAAAATGCTTGTGAGGCAACAGCTTGAATGACCATGTGGACAACAGGTGACCAAAAATCAACACATTAAAAACAATTGGGTAGTTATGTTTCCAAATAAATTTTTAAACCCCAAACCAAATTCTATAGCAACTACTTTTCAGCAAAAGTCACATATAAATATTTGCAGAGTGCTCCAATGCTTGATCATTTTTACCAGTATCAAACATGCAAAAAATGAAAAAAGACCTTAAAGAGGTCTTTCAGATACAGCTGTGAAACTCTTCACACGAGCAAAGAACAGTGGTGTGTACATTTTATCAATGTCAAATGCAGTGACTGCTGTCTCTCCAGTTGATCTGAAAAAGAAGTAATTTAAAGATGAAGTGAATTTTAATTTATTGAGAATTATTATATATTGGCACCATGAGTGCTGACAAATCTACAATTGTGATTTATGCTCACCTCAAAATATCAGTATCAAATATATAATTTAAAAATGGTTTCATGTTTGTATGAACCAATTTTCCTGGGTATCTTAACAACACAACCGCACCAACTTGAGTGTCTATACCCAAAGTTAAGCATAGCTGAATACTTTACCAAACATATAGTAAAATACACCTGCTAAAACTATTTTGTATAAGTTTATTAATAGTGCATTGCAGACATCATTCATAAACTGAATCACTCCTGACAATGCTCCATTCCAACGAAACCATATGGCTCTTCAATAAGATGCACATGAATCAGTCTGACTATAAAACTTACTTGTATGTAATATGACAAGAATGATGAATCCAAACCATTTTGTTGAATTTGTGACGACCACTTGAGCATAGCTGAAGCCCCACATGAAAGCTGTGGTCAGTTTCCTGCACCGGGGAACGTCGGAAATAACGATACCTTTGGTACTCTGTTGGTTTCTGCATGTCAATTTAAAGAAGAAAGGTAAGAATTCAAAACAAGTGGGGTTTGAAAAGATATTAAGAGGACATAGACAATGGGCCAATCTCTCTTTGGTATAATTCTAAATCTTTTGCCATAAAAACAGTACCTGTATGCTAGTGACTTAGGGCCTGATCCAGACTTAAGCAAAATCAGTTCCTATGTGGATTCCCCCATAGGGTGGGGAGCCCACTACTCCCATACGGAGAGGAATCCACCTCGAGGACCCTACCATAACTCTTCCCCACTGTTTTTGGTCAAATGCAAGGCGGTGCGGGAGTCAGGATTGTGCGCAAGGTCTGAAGCCAGCTGTATGTTACAATTACTATTCCCCCTTACGCAACTTGCACAGGGACAGCACTCCATTTTGCTGGCAATATCCAAACCCAGACTGCAGAAAAAGAATTTTCTACTGTCTGGATCCGGCCCTAAGTGACAATGACTTAGCAAGAAGTCAATATAAAAGAAACTAGTTCCAGTAACACATACCTCATCTTTCTTGTTGGTTATTACTGCATAAACTTTGGTTTGGTTATCTGTGTCTTGTGACAGACGATAATGGCCAATCAACATTGCATCAGTTCTATGGGATATAAAATTTTGCGGGCACATAAGATATAGTATTACAAGTATATTTATATAAACATTTTAAACTCTACATATCCCACTGTAGCTGGGTTTATAACTTTAAAAAAGGAAATACTTTTAATGGTGACAATTTTTATCTTCCAAAACAAAAACTCAAGTCTTTAAAAGAAGAGTTCAAGTCACACCTTGCATGTTTCGTCCTTAACCGAGGCACAATAGTCTGGGGCTCTTCTGGTGTGGTGAGCATAATGATTTGACCATCAGGAAAAAATCTCATATATCTAAAGAAAAGAAGATTTGTAAAAATCAAAAGTAAATATAATACGGTAAATGGAGTGCTGTTTTATATATTAGTTCTTAAATGGATATTTACAGTTTATTAAATGTATTACAGAGGCTACTTAAACTAAGAATAAACACCTAAAATACTCCACTTGGTGCCAGGCACGGTAAAATCCATCCAGGGACTGCTCTCCCTGGCGTATGTATGTTGTCTTGCTAATATACACACCTATAAGAAAAGATAGAAAGGTTATTCATAGTAATTGATTTTACTGGCAAGTAAATGATCCTTCTGCTCAGGTTAAGGCACAGAATACAAACACTCCCCCAATATCTGCAGCGCCCCGTAATTGAATTGTTGGGTTGTGCAACAAAAAACTCCACAACTTTTTAAAACAGTTTAAAATCACCTCAAAGGGCCAGAATCTTAATTTATAGACGGCATAAGAGGGAACCATATTACTGTTCATAAATACATTATGACAACAATCTCCAGTAATTTATACTTTTTCAATATATACAATATGAATTTCAATGTGTATATATGCAACACACATTTACTGACCATTGCTGTTTTAATTGACCTACTTTTAAGGGCTATATAATTTATATTTAGTGGCCTATAGGGGTTTGGCACAATATAATTTAAAAGGAAAATGGCAACATTTAACAAGGAGAAAAATGAAAGGAATTATTTAAACGAGATGTAAAGAATTTAGAATAATCAATATGACAGAAGGAAAATGTTTGCAATTAAAGGAATTATGTAGAGCATATTATAATACCAATACCAAACATTATAACGATAAATTTTACCATCAAATCGAACACGTGGCCTCTCTAGAAACATCTGCCTCCAGGTGACATAAGGTAAGAGTTTCACACAGGTTCTGCCCCACACTTTCAGGCACACTAAGCGCCAGATCTCAGGGTCCCTTAATCACATAGTGGGAAGAAGAGTTATCAGCATGAGAACTTATTTTTTTTATTTGTCATTCACTTGCACCAGTATAGGATACAGTTATATCTAGAAGACATCCTGCAAACAGTAAAAATAATGGAAGTAGCTTTACAGAAAATTTTATGCTAATAAAGAATGGGCACAAGTGACGCTTTTCTTCTCATTCTTAAATCTAATGATGGAATGCCGGAATATACCAGAATTCAAAGTTTAGATCTGGTTCACAGTTATGTAGGAAATTACATTTGTATATAGCTCACATTCTTTGAAGAAGTGGTGGTGCAGAAATCAATAGTGCCCCAGTGACAGGTATATATATATATTTTACTGGAAAAAAACTGGAACAGCTCAGTAATTATGCTAAAAGTGTCATACGATATATCAGAACACCACTTGGTTAAAGTTGAAAGCCTGCTCCCATACCTCCATTTTTAGCAGAGGCTTCTGTGACAGGTTTATTTATCACTTTGTTAATGTTCTATCTTTTTTGCAGCTGTGTATAAACAGTTACATTGTGACATTGGGCTCTGTTGTGACAGTTTTCTGCCCTTATCGATATTTAAATCACCTCCGAGCTGTAAAACCTCGCTATCCTGAGGATGGCGAGAAGGGAGCAATGCCCCTTTAACCTCCCTATAATATCTGTTATTGCTGCGAGCCGAAGCGAGCCGGGCACAGCATCAATTATTAGTTATTTTAAATAGAGCCTTATGTTAGAAACAACGTTTTTGCTATAATACCAATTGGTTCAGAGACTGCCATACCAATAATGTGAACAAAACACAATGGGCCTGATTCAATTCATTGAGAAACAGGAAAAAGCGCAAAGCTTTGTATTTTGTATCTTGTTAACAGTAATTTGTATTTTAACAGTTTTAAAAAGTCTTCTTAACTGATATAAAACAATCACAATCCCTAAAGATTCTCTGCAAGTGACTCACAGCTCATAGCTATTCTCATATTATTTTTTAAATGACTGACAACTTTTTCTGTCTTCTATAACATGTTAATGTTTTTTTCTCATTCCTCAATACCTTGCACATATATAGAAGCCCTTGCACACCAGTGATAGCTGCTCTAAAGAACGGACGTCAAGTTCACTGGAAACCACCCAACGGAAAATATACATCAGAACCTCCATAGGGAGAACTATGGAACACAGAAAGATAAAAACATAAATATTGTACAATGCCTCAGGATTTTAGTAGTATAGGTTTATAGAACAGCTTCTCTATGTGCATACATAGATAGAAAAATAAAATAATATAATAAAAAAGGCAAGAGCACTACAGTATACTATAATTCCCTTTGTTAATAATAATTCTTATGAATAAAAATAATAATAAGTGGGATCAGAATGCTTTGGATAAGATTTATCTGGCTTAGGGTCAAAGTATAGTGGGCCATTGTAAAATGTAAATAGGAAATGCAACAGGAAAAACAAGATCACACCTGAAATATGAGTCTGGCTGACATCATACTCTGGCTGGCACAATTTAAGTGAAGACTCTTGAAATGTCAGCTGCTGCTGAAAGTATGATAATAGATCAGCCATTTTGCTGTCATCATTGGCATCTTCCATGCTGCGAAGCATAAGAATAAAGCATTTAATGGATTTCATATGAGAAAATCAGAATCTATTTAACTACATAAAATACGCAATGTTTTCCAGGCGGCAGGTTATGAACAAAAAGATTTCAAGAAAATAGAGATCAGTAACCACGATATACATGTGGCTGTCTTATAGCATGACAAGAAAAATAGAACATGACCTGCTTCCTCCCATCCCAAACCTGTTCCTTCCTGAAAGCATCTATGGTGTAATAAAACATTTTCCTTCTCTGACATCACTTTAGAATATATATATAAACGAAACTCCCCTATGACCCAGAGAAAACCATAAAAACCATGTCAAAATACAATGAACACACTTCAGAAAGCATTAGGTACATACAATTTCTTCCCTACTCCGTCACCATCAGGAGACCAACTGTAATTAATCTTAAACTCAATGTCGGGGACGAGTTGCATGGCTCGACGGTAAAATTTGATGGCTGTAAATACACAAAAAAATTTAAGAAATAATAAATTACATTGAACGAGACAGTTCTTACCTAGCCCTGTATACAATTACTTCCTGTAATGTGTACACAGTACAGAGGTTATAGACCTGATTGCTCTCTATAAAATGAAGGCAGTGTGAACTACTCCCACAGCCTGTGACAAATCATTAACAAAACATTTGCTTGCAATATGGAATAGGAAAATGCTTCTGTTTTATGAAACTGCTTGAAAACATCACTATTATAGTTTAAAAAAAAAACATTTCGAAATATCTTGATTTCTTAATTATTTTCACACATGCAGCGTGAAGTGAAAAAGGGTTCAGAAAAAGGGTTTTATTAGACAAATCACTGAGGTAAACAAAGTACGAATAAAAATATTCAACATAAAAAAACGAAATTTGGTTTTAGATTTTCTTCGTTATATTGATTCTGTGAAACATTACTATATATTAGAACCCTTGATCATCCATGTTTTACATTAACAATACAAAGTATATATTCATTCAGAGTATACTCAGTGATAGATAAAATTGAAAAAATAAGTTAATGTTAAGCATCTGTCCTATGAAATAAATCTGAATAATAATACTACAAAATGGAAAATGCAAACACTTGTCAGAGAAACAAATACACATACACAGAAGAGGAGCACTGGGTATGCCATTGCCATTAAGCATGTTGAATAAAAACCACTAGTTTAAAGGTCTTTTCATAGATTCAAATGAACTAACCCAAACAAGTTTGTGGAGGTTTAACTGATGCTATGCAGATTTAATACATCAGATCTGGTTAAACCTCCTACCTTCCCCATTTCATCTGTTCTGTGTGGGAATTTACTGTAATGGTTCAGCTCACTCAAATGAAGCAACTACAATATGGAAAAATACCAGAGGGGATAGTCATGGTTATGTGCCTGTAGTTTGGTATTAATATCATAGTACACTTATTAGTAATAACCAGGTACTTGTTAGTGAATATAGAAAATGTAAAACCGACCAGTGACATTACCAAGCAAACAACTTCTTCATTAACCAAAAAAACAAATATAATGTAATGGCCGGCGCTGGCTCTCACTCAAAAGAAATAAATCATGTATTCTATGCAGTAGCCCATAGATATAATATCACAGCATATAACATTTATTGTATAACATACAACTTAAAAATCCACAATACTGCATATAAAACAATTAACTCATAAGAATTTAATCACTTTAGCAACAGATATATTTGCAGCAAGTTGTAAGCATAAAATATAATAATTAGAAATGTATATTACCATAAAGTAAAATCAGCTCAGTCCAGTCACATGGGCAACAAATGCATTACAAGTAGATATAGTAGTTAGCAATATGTATCACCAAAGGAGGATTTATCATTTATTTTTATAAAATTGGCCTATTTATCCCAAGTGCCTTCCTATTTTGTATCAATATAGTTTTGGAAACGGATTCAAGTGTATGGCAAAAGGAAATTTGAGCACAGATCTAAACGTACAGTAACACATTACACAAAGACCACAAAACTGCTGATGACCCAACATTTCACAGCTTATACTGGATAATTGAAGTTTTATTGTTTCAAACACTTCACTAAGGCAATGAAAATGGTAAGCATTGCACTACCTTAAAAGAAAACTAATTTTATTTAATTATGTCTATTTAATTATGTTTATTGCATTTTGAATTAAGCAGTGGCACAAAGAATACCCCCCAATTGCTTTAGACTTGATCTTGACTGTGTCTGTATACAATCTGCCATAATTGCACATGGATCACATTGAAAATCACAATGAGGTCCATTGCATGCATAAGCATAGATACAGCTGGGCATAAGAAAGGCAGCTGTGGACAAAAACCCAGCTCCAATTGTCAGTGGAACTCACTTCATAAAATGTATGTATATATGTATGTATGTATTTATTTTGGTGTGGGTTAAGCTACAACTATTATATCTACATTTACAGACCTTACACTGGACCCGATCCAGACTGTATCTCAGATGCTCAGATTGGGGAAAACATATGAAAGATAGAATGCAGGGCTGACTACAGCCCTTATGTACTATCCAGGTTTCCGCACTGCCCTGCTTTTAAGCATGGATGGTAGAGAAACCTGTTATCCATTTCATTATCATTTAGTTTCCATAGTAGGAGAGGACATTCAACTAATTTATCATACAAAGTTACTTAAAGGATGCATTGCATTAGGAACAATTATTTTCGGCAATACAAGTTAAAAAGCTATCGCACAGAAAAGCAAGTGCTATAAAATGACACTGTCCAAAAAATCTAGATAAATGCGGAATGCTTACTGAGTGGCTGGACAATGTAAAAGCTATGTAGATATGTGTGAAATGTGTGTGCGGAGACTTCTCAAACTGACAATGTCATATTATATCTATTAATGTAAAAAATACCTTCATAGAGAGCCCCATTTTGTTCTTGTTCTGCAGCTTGAAGAAAGAGTTCCCTTGCCTATAAAAAGAAGAGGTGGGTCAAACATTAGGAGAGATTAAAACAAAGTACTAAACTGTTAAAGCCCACATAAGACCTCAATTGTGGACACATAAAATTTCACACCAATATTCTACATAACCTGCTAACAAGCAATTGTTTATGATTGTCTTGTTGTTCCAATTAGTGAAACTTCAGTAGAATCTTTGATTGAAGAATTATTTTCTGTATGTTGTACTGCTGCACAAAGAACGAATATAACTGTATTTTATGTCATCTTTGTAACCTTGAACCAAACCTCAAAACAGAACCTAGAATTCAAAATGAGATATTACAATTACCCTTTCTTCCTTCGCCAATTCTTGCTTTGCTTTGGTATCTGAAGCTTTCCCAACAGACCCTCTCACAGCTCCTTTGCGACCCTGCGTCTCAGCCCCTGAAGAACTTATTCCTGGAGCAAGTTCTGACATCCATCGAGCTCTGAACCTCTGAAGCTCCTCCTTATAGTTCATGTGCAAGGAAGAGAATAAGAAAAAGTACTTTAATAATACGATGCTTTATATATATCTTCCGGGCCTTTTGGTGTTGCTGAGCTCTCTGGTGCGTTCTTTTGTTCCAAACAGTTGATTTGGCCACACCTAGGCCTAAATCTACTAAGCAAGAGATTGAAAAGAGGGGATGTTGCCCATAGCAACCAATCAGACTGAAGCTCAAGACCTTTTACCTTTATCTTGTTTGTTTCATTCCAAATTTCAAGATTTAAATATAATGTATATAAAAACGTAATACAAATTCTAAAAGACACAAAGGGCTTATGCATATCTTAATGCAAATTCAACCACACCCAATAGTAGCTCTGGAAGCGACGCAGGTGCATGTGTGATCCGGTTATATGGGACTCCATTCCTTCCCTCCCACAGATCACCCCTCTGAACACAATTGGTATTGCATTGAATTGCATTTGGGTTTGGGTTGACGTAATTAGATACAATATCAGGCATACGTTCAGGTCTGGATCAGGACCAAGGGGCCGATTCAATCCCCTTCACGTGAAGTTTTTCTGCCTTACGCTGTTTGCGTAAGGCAGTAAAACTCGCGTTTTTTCGTTTGCTGCTCATTGGTTTCAGTCCCGTAATAGACAGGAAAAAGCGCACTTCGCGTTTTTTCCCGTCTTCGCGTGGGATTGAATCGGCCCCTATATGTACAGAGGACATGGAAATGTATAGATGAAATGGTTGTTGTTGTGTGTTAAATGTTGGCAAGAGTGACAACAAAGACAATTCACCTGAAGATTGGTTTCTCCAGATCTTCTGGTTTCCTCAGCCTGCAGTATGTCAGGATAACAATCTTCATCACCTTCCGCCTGAGAATCAAGAGAAGGAAGAAACATTGTACGTAGAATGAGTACAGAAGGAACATTGTGGAATCACTAATGGATGCACAACAGTATACAAATGTGATATGGGGGTCACTAAATTGGAAATTGTCAAAAATGTTATATAGGGAACATTCCATTTAACCCCAGCAATAAAACTAACTATAAATTTATTTTTTTAGTGTAAAGGCCAACAGTATGAAATTAAGAAGAAACATTAGGACGGATATTGAGTTGATATCTTTCCCTGCAAACAAAAGAAATACAATTCATCTGTATAAATCACATTGCACATTTAGGGGTATATTTACTAAGCAGCGAGATTGCAGTGAGATTGGAAAGTGGGGATGTTGCCCATAGCAACCGATCAAATTCGAGTTCACATTCTCCAGTGTGTAAAATGAAATTGAGAGCTTGAATCAGATTGGTTGCTATGGGCAACATCCTCACTTTCCAATCTCACTGCAATCTCGCTGTTTATAAATATACCCCTTGATCAGGTTTACACTGGCAACTTACTCAACATGACTTAAAATAATAATTGAAAACTAAAAAAGCAAAACAAAAAAAGAAGCTTTAATTGAAACATACATTGCAAATTGTGGAAATATGCCAATAAGCTTAGTCGTTCTATTCAGATTCCCATGCATACGCAGTGCATACAGGAATCCCTATGGTACTATAATTATGCACAGAAGGACACTGGAACCTACAGTCAATAAAGGTTCCGCACTCTAAATCGCTGTGGTTTTACACAGAGTACAGAAAACAACTCCCATTATTCTGGATCTGGTCCAAAATCACACCTCTCCCTGCCACCATATTGCTTAGATTGTTATATAATTATATTTAGTAGCAATTACAATAAAGCAATTTAATGAATGAATCCAGTGCTTAACAACCAAAGGAAAGTTAAACAATCTAACAAACTGACACAGGCCAGTATTTATGTACCATGTGGAAAATATGTCACCAAACAGGTCAGGCTGCTTTGACAGTAAAGGTTTTGCTTCACTAGGTTGATCACTCAAGAGGTAGAATTCAGTTTATTAGCTTACAGTCTTCCCTGAAGAAAAACAAAGCCCTTTGCAATCCAAATACAAGCATATTGCACCAAGCAGGGCTGATCTGGAGTTAGCGATAAAGTGTGGGCACACACCTCTCACATGACAATTTTTCCAACACTAAAGTATGTATCACTCATTACTTCAGGCCAGATCCAGGGCAACACAAGCCTTGTGGTTCTAATTAAGAAGAAATCTCATTATACAGATTCCCTATGAATGGTGGGTGAGAGACCCTTAGTTTACGCAGCATGTTTGCTTAAAAGGTGTCTGATGTAGAAATCTGGATAGTGTGTAGGGGCCGAAGCCAGCCCTTACTGTACTATTAGCATCCCTCCACCCGCACGTAATATCAGTATGCTTTGCTACCGATATACAGGACATTTACACTCTATCTTGCAATGTTCTTCCCAGAGGCTTTTAACAGACACTGAGCCACTGAACTTGCAGTGTCTGAATTGTTGTGCCCGAGCACTGTGTACAGGTTGCCGTGGCAGCCGTAGTGTGACGCTGATGTGACCTAATGTACGGCAGCGCCCACTACAATACAGAGTATGCACCACAAAGGACAGACTATTGAAATATAGAGTAGGTACGTAGCAATTTAAACCTGTTTTATAAGAAAGGGTGGTATCGAATACATAAAGGAGACAATATAGGATAGATAAAGGGAGTTGTATAGGACAGAGAGGCATACAGGGGGATATGGGGAGGGGGACATATAGGGAGGGATTGGGGGAAATAGTAGGACTGGGGACATAGGTAGGGGATTTAGCTCACAATCTGAAGTCCCAGGCCCCTGCAAGATGCCCATATACACATTGCTGTCTAGTTTTCTGGGAATCAACAATACTACCCAAAAACCTTTGCTGCTATGTTATGGTGCAATTACATATTCATCCACAAGGCGGCCTTATACAGCTGTTTTGAAGATCCTGAAATTCTCCATTATCCCCTAGTGTGTACCCTACGTATTCTGCACCCGAAGTATGAATGAATTATTTTTTTGTATGCAAGAAAAAGAGACTAATTTTGCTTTTTGCACAGCTACTGAACAGCTTTATTTTGAAACTCTTTTAGAACTTTAATTGTAATTCACCCTGCAGTTCAGCAAGGCTTTAAAGGTGCAAATTCGCACCTGTTTATGACCAAGTCCCTATTCTAAATATATTAGGGGCCTGATAACATAGGGGTATTTACATTATATGTGGCAAGTTTATACCAGAGCAAAACCATGTTACAATGGTGCAAATGAAATATTTAAAATTTAAATATTTTGCACACAGGATAATTACTTTGAGTTTTCCCATACTGCATAGATTTATGAGTAAATGCAAATTACAGTTGAGATTGGAAAGTACTTTGAACTCCATTGCATCCCATTCATTACAACTGATCTTTATAGTAAGTGCCGGCCAGCTGTCACCCTTCCGCTTCGGGAGAGGGAAGAACATTCTCTTTCCCAGAACACAATACACTGATTAATGGATAAGTTCTGTAGCACAAGATCAGATTACCATGCCCTAGCATTTAATTGTCATTTTAGTGTATTTTTTTTTGTTTATTAAATAATTTTGACCACACACTAGAAGGATTGATGTGGAATTGGGCACATAGTCTTGTGTATGACCAGCTTGATTCTATTTTCACAGTATACATTTGCCTACCCTCATAGTTCAACATGGTCCTGCCCAGGAAACTCCAGGCATTTCTCCCACTATTACAGGAGTGTCAGCAAATCTCCTGGGACCTGGGCTGAAGGCAGCCATTCAATATAAACTATGGATACCAGGACTACTATGGATGCCAGGACTTAATGAATTCAGGTCCTGCCAATCCATAGTTAAAAAGTTGAAATTCCCATCAAGTGTCAGGGATTAAGCCTGATTTGTATTAATGTCACCATCCATCCCACCCTCATGCTGCTGGCTTTTGGATTCACCCAGAAGGGAGAAACCAAAATCCACAACCATGATATTATGTCCATGTGATTTACTTCAGTGTTTATACATAGGAAGACATTTCATGGATATTTATGGAGTATCCATGGGACAAAGTTGACCCAGAATGCTGAAAGGGCGACATTGTATCCAAAAATCAGTTATGAATCATAGGAATATAAGCTGCTAGATCAGGGGTTATCAAACTACAAGTCCCAGCATGCTTTGCATACTGGGACTTGTAATTTGACACCTGGAGTGCCGCAGGTTGCCTAGCCCTGAACTAATAATTGCTTTACCCCAATACACACCCCTCTATGTAGAACTAGAGGTCCCAGCATGCTTTATCTGCACAGACATAGTTGATATCTGGCAAAGCATGCTGGGACTTGTAGTTTGACAACACTTGGAGAGCCGAAGGTTGCCTATTTCATCAGACGTCACAGCAACTCCATAACATCAAAAGGGCCGCGACTGATTGGACAGCTCGCATCACGTGACTACTGGGTATTTGGCAGCACACTACGTATACACAACACCGCTACACCCGGATACACAAGGACTGGCTCCACCGGTAATTTACCATGGTGGGCGGCCGCGGGCTCCTCGTAGTTCAGCACAGTTCTCGGTCGGAGAAACGCAGGACACAGCGGGAGTCTGAGCGGGACCTGCGGGCAGCAGCCATGACTGTGCGGAGACACCCGGGAGCCGAGTGTGGATACAGCACGGGGAGCTGGTACACAAGCACCGAGCACTGGAGAGAACACACCGGAACCAGCGAAACAAGAAGCTGACAGTGGCAAGATAAGATCACCGGAACCAAAGAGCTGACTCAGTGGATAGACAGCCCCTGTGCGGAACCACAGAGAAGGGAAGGCGGGGCAGACGTGACGATTCTGTAGCGTCACCTAACAGGGCGACTTGTACTGCAGTCACAGAAATGCGAGACATCCCGGAACCAGAGAGAAGGGGATAGAGAGTCTCACACCGGAACCAAAGAGCTGAAGATTCCCCCTCCCCTCTTCCCCATCCTAACAAAACAGTTCACCAGCTACTTAAGGTAAGCAGCAGCTAGAGCACAGAGTGAGGCATAATAAGTGTCCCTTATACCACATGACATATAATGTATAAGTAATATGGCTTATAATGTATAGGTAATAAGTGGCAGAATACACGGTGCATAGCTGGAGCAATTGCTTATTGTGCTATAGGGAAACAAAACCAGCTGCATGATTTATAGGAAATGACTAGTAAGGAAAGCTAAATAGAAATGTAGTAATGATTAAATATAACAGAATGTTGTAACTGTATCATACAGTAGTGGGGTTACTTAAAGAGACAGCCACATATGTGTGTGTGTTCCCCAAAGGTTTAATCATTACTGTTGTACAGTGGTAGGGTTAACAACACATTATTGCTTGGCTGAGTATGCTAGTGGCTATTCCTCCTTAGTCAATTTACAGCATCATTTCTTGTGGATACTTTAGTACGTTAAGGTAGCCCATGACATGCAGCGGTTAAAGAGAACACACAGATAATTTAATTATTATGACTTAGGAAATAAACAAAACTATTTGTGGCTGCAGAAGAGATTATTTCACCGTCAATATTCACTCTAGTGGTTTACACTATCTTTACACTGGGCTTTTTGGGTTTTTTTTTCTTTAGATGTGATTCCTACTGACCTATGATTAATCAGCCTAATTTTAACTAATAAACTCTGCACTTTCCAATTTCCTTTTATGTAGCTTACATAACTGTTGCTATATTTGTAAAGTAATAGAGAAAATCATTGTATTAGATTAAATAATTAAACGAATCCCTGGTCTTGAAAAACAGCAGCAGCAGCAGCAGCATCAGTGTTGAATTTTGTTGAAATTTTTGTGTCATCACTGTAGATTGACCGAGACCTGGGCCTGACCCTGCAGAAACCCTGCTCTTCAGAACCCATGACTTTTTTTACCTTGGTCTTAGACCTGGGTAAAAACCCATGGGTATTAAATAAGGGGCTGTTCAGATTACTGGCTAATACCTGGTTATTTCATAAAACCCCTGAATTTCATTAAATACCTGGGTTTTTTTGAGGCCCTCTGCTCATGAATGTTGCCTTTCCTCTGTGTAGATAACTAACACCTTGCACTGTCCCCTTTATGTAACTTTTATTACTGAAAAAAGAATCAACTAAAGATGTAAAACTGTCCCTTATTTCAGTGAACATGGTTTGTTTTTTGTAATAATACGATTGACGTTGATCTGAACGTTTCCTATATTGTTAAAATGAGATTATCCTGAGATTCTGTAGTGTTCACATTTACAATAATGCCCTAGAATTTACGCGTGCTTTATTGACTTTGGCTGATATTCATCCCCTAGGGCCTTCCATTTATTGCAAAGTATGCGTTGCTAAGTGAGGCAGCACATATTGTGCTATTTGTTTTCTATGGAGATTCCTTTTACAGGTAGTCATATGTTCATTACAAAAGCACAGCTCTGTTTCTTTGTACTACTAATGTATTACTCCACAAAAGGTAATGCTAAGATAGTTTTGTTCACATTTAACAGTGTTTGCTTTTTAATCTAGGGTTATGTAGTGTTTTATGCTTCTATTTTCTTTGTGTTTAATTTAAAATGCAGGAAATATTAAAATTGGAAATATGATTGTATTATACATACATGATTGTAGTTTTATATAAACATATTTTAATGTAGTAATGTTTTTAACATTGAAGTCCCCTACTAAATTCTTACAACCTTACAATTTACATTGTAATATTATCTAGAACTTTTTTTATTTTAGTTTATCCTATTTCTGTTCTCAGTCCTGACACCTATCGCTGTGACAACTCGGACAACCCACTGTGCCAAAAGCAATATACTTTGCTTCAACTGAAATGTCCCTTCCATCTTCGATCTGCTGCCATGAACCGTTACACAACATTAAAACAACTTGGAGATGGTACTTACGGTTCGGTCCTTCTTGCACGAAGCACAGAATCTGGAGAGCTGGTCGCTGTTAAAAAGTAAGATTTTTATTTACATAGGTTTCATTATATGTATATATGCAGGTAAAGAACAATTTGCACTTTCCTACTTCAGTTAGCAGTACTCTTTTTAAAGTATTTGTTCTATAAAAAGTTCAGTCCCTTTTTAAGGGTAAATTCCTTCAGATGCTCCAGGACTTTGTTTCTTTTAAACACGCCTCCTTCCTTCAGGGGAGCCCGCCCCCTTTAAATGGATCTTTAAAACAATTCTGAAAGTAAAGAGAAGGGGTGGTTCATAGTGCGACAATTTTATTCCATATTACAAACACGGGATTATATCAATATGAGGCGCTGGCTATGTTAAATCCCCAAATAAAGTATTTCCATTCTCTTTTTTTTTGGGGTCGATAAACTTCATCGGAGTGGAGAAGGGAAGGAAAACATATACCTGTTGGAGACTTCGATTTATATTGAGCGTTTAAAAGAAAGAACTGAGACATTCATAGAACATTGATACTTTATTTGGGCATTTAACATTGCCAGCGCCTCATATTGATATAATACCGTGTTTGTAATATTGCCATATTTGTGTGGGCACTCGGTGTGTGCCCGGTGGATTGTATCGGTGGGGCTGCAGGTAAAGCGCAGAACCATAATCTCTGTTGCTTATTGTACAATTTTATTCCATAGTTTGGTTTTACTAATTAAAATTAAATACTGAGTTAAAATTAAGCATAGGTGTATCAAGCACATATAGTGCTTACCAACCGATGCACACTGGTACAAGTGGAGATTATAACTGGCGTCCCAGACAGATGTTGCAAGACCTCGCCATCGCTGGCTTTACTCTGATTACCAGGAATTGCTGTGGTGAGGGCTTGCATCATCTGTCCAAGATGGAAGTTTTAATCTTCACTGGATCCAGTATGCATTGGTTAGTAATCACTATATGTGCTTGATTCTGCCATTTTTACGTGACCTAACATTGTACACAGATGCTTTAAACTAATTTCAGCAGTTATCAGAATTATCAACTGTATCTGTAGCGCAAATATATATTGAAGGATACCCAATTATTGTTTCTGTTGTTTAAATGTAGTAATTTTATGAAAATATCAGACTATTACTTGATGGGATAGGTTCACTACATATATATGTTTAGGCAAAGTTTTTACAAGTGCTTTGAAGCGCTGTGTCATTGCAGGATCCTATTTGGCAAAACACTCACTTTTTTGTATGTTTAAATGATAAAACTTTTTTTTTATCTTTAGAATGAAAAGAAAATTTTACTCTTGGGAGGAATGCATGAATCTTCGAGAGCTAAAGGTAGTACTTTTATGTACATATGTTTACCTTTCTATACACCATTGTTTGTCATGTTGGGCCTACTTAAACACAATAGACAACAAATAAGAGAAAAATATAAGTAAATAAAAAAAAAATGAATGATCTTGAAGAATTATGAAAATGAAATAAAATCTAACAAATTATTGAGAGCAATCCGATAGTTAATGTCCCAGCAGGAAAGATTAATATTAATACATTGTACATTTTATAAACAACCATTGTCTATAAAATATGAAAAGGAAGCATTCTATTAATAAACCCCAAAAATGCCCAAATACATGAATCTTGTAACTTTTACTTTTAATTTGGGGTTTTTTCTTAAAAGAAATAACAAACAATACAAATAAAGAAGCACTCAGAACAAATAACCCTCAAATCCCACCCACACCACTAGCATAAGGAAGCTAAAAAAAAANTTTTTGTAACCCTTCTAATGTTCTTGTTCTAGTCACTGAGGAAGCTTAATCATGCCAATATTATTAAACTGAAGGAAGTAATCAGGGAAAATGATCATCTCTACTTCGTATTTGAATACATGAAAGAAAATCTCTACCAGTTAATGAAAGATCGGTAAGTTGTTTTTTTTTTTGTTTTTTTTTTTTTTTTTTTTTTTTTTTTTTTTTTTTTTTTTTTTTTTTTTTTTTATTTTCTAGAGAAATTAAATGCTTTTCATTGTATATCAAAGTATTGTGTAATTTAATTATGGAAAGAATCCATGTACAGTGAGATACAATGTTATGATAGATTTAGGGGTCAATGAACTGAATATGTGTTCTGTTAAATGGGTTTAACTTGCAGAATACATGAAATGAATGAAGTCTATAGATAATGCTGGGGTGCATAGGGTGGTATTCATTTGTTTTTTCCTGTATGTGATTTTATTTTATTTTTCTTTTAAACAAATTATTAGTTTACAGTTGCTTACATATGTAAACCTCTTATGCAGATTTGTTATTTTTGTTTCCAGGTGTTTAGTACTCATTGTATGCATATTGTATCTGAATCCACTATAACTAATAACAAACTTCTAGTTTCAACAGTAACAAATGTAAAAAAAATAGTTTCTGAATATCTGCTGTTACAGTTTTATTTTGTTTTTTGTTATTACAGAAATAAGTTATTTCCTGAATCTACCATCCGAAACATTATGTACCAGATACTCCAAGGGCTTGCTTTTATACACAAATATGGTAAAGTCTATACACAAGTGAACATGTTACCTTCTAGTCATTGAAAAGTTGTTGTATTTATGTTGATGATAAGCTATTGTACATTAACCTTAGATGTCATTTTGTTTAAACCACCACTTTAAAGATCCTGATATTTGTCAGATGGGCATCTACCTTGTGTTGTAGATGCATAAATTAACCAGGTTATTTGACTATTTATGCATTTATTAACTTATTAATGAAGTTTAGTTAAGATTGTGGCATATGTCTTAATATGCATGGCTAAATCGCACTTGATAATTGATTATGGGTTTGCATACTACTACTACTGCATTAACTACTACTGTAAGTCTGGCGTATATTTATGTTTTTATTTGGTTGCCCGTAGCAACCAGATTTTTTTTCCCTACATTAAATCTAGCGTTTTGTTGGTCTTGAGTCAGTCTGGCACATTTACTGGTCCATTGTGTAGCCTGCTTAGAGTACTTTAACAACAGTGTTAACAAATGATACGTACATTTAAATAAAACTGTAAACTGGCTGCTCATTGGTCAATGTACTGATCAATCAGACAAATATACTGGATTGGCAACACTTGGTTTAGAAATATAACAATATTAATGTGTCTAATGGCTTAGCAGATCTTTTTAATAATTGTACATGTATTAAATCTTTCTCTGTATTGTTGCCCCTTTGCTGTGTCCGTTGTGAGAAATTATCAGTTATTTAGATTGAGACTGTTCTGGGTTTTTTCCAGGATTCTTTCACAGAGACTTAAAACCTGAAAACCTCTTGTGCATGGGACCAGAACTTGTGAAAATAGCAGATTTTGGACTAGCTAGAGAAACCAGATCACGGCCACCTTACACAGATTATGTTTCAACCAGATGGTAAATGTCTTGGTAAATTTGTTTAGTGAGCAAAAGGAACAGTTGACCATTAAGTTGTTTCATTTTATTTCTTTCTGACAAAGGAAAAAAAAAATATGTTCTTCTGGTGAGAATATGAAAATAATAAAACTAAAAGACTTTTAATACAATTTTACATGTTAGTTCAACTTTATATAAGTGCACATGAAATAGTTAAATATTAAAAAAAATTCTGGCAGATTGGACAAATAGTGTGTAGAAAATATTATATTTGCCTAACTATTAAAAAAACAACAACACTTTTTGTCCTTCTTAAACTATAATATCTCCATCTCTCTAATCACTGACATTACAGCAGTAATAATGTAATGAAAGGCTGCACTACTGACCACAGTAAGGTGCTCTGCCATATGTTCATGGACCTCACCACAATCAAAGAATTAATTAACAAAGCCTAATTGCAGATGTTAAATAAATAAAAGTTTTGGCGACGTGTATTGGAATACTGGGATGCCATCTATACGTTGGGTATTATTGTTAGGAATAGAGCATTTTGCTTAATCAATCTCCCCAGTGCTATGACAAAGCCTTTTTACTGGATGAAAAACTGTATTCACCTTTTGTGGGGCAGCCAGGTATTATGTCAATTGTGCAGTCTATCCCAGACTCTATTTATTCCTTTATTAAGTGGTCTATATCTATATTAATAAAGTCTCTGTGTGATGCCTCCTGCTTTCAATATAACTTGTGTGTTTGTATATATGACACATATACACTCCTCACATAATCATGACAATGTAAATGTATTTATAGTGTGCATATTCACAGGCAACATATACTTAATTTTAATAAATACATTACAACCACCTGTACAACACAGGAATTAACTTAAAAATTGTTTCAGGGGAGGTAAATTTCGTTAGTTGCAAACAGTATTAGACGTGAGAGATGATGTTTCCTAGCACAAGTCTAATAACAGTGTAACAGTAACGCTGGTCAGTATCTGTGTGCAAAATACAAAAGTAAAGTATTCTCCCTGAATGCAATTCAACATAATTTTGCCTGCTCGCTCGTAAGTTCAATAGTACGGATCGAGTCCATAGTACTTATCTGAAAATTGTACCAATCCCATGACAAGTTACCTAATAATGTACTAATTGAATCTTATTTTTATGGTTGCATCCACAGGTACAGAGCACCAGAGGTTCTGCTTAGATCTACTAGTTACAACTCCCCAATTGACATCTGGGCTGTCGGCTGCATAATGGCTGAGATTTACACACTACGGCCTCTCTTCCCAGGTTCCAGTGAAATAGACACCATATTCAAAATCTGCCAAGTTCTAGGAACACCAAAAAAGGTATGAGGGATAAAGTATGCCTATAGAAGCTATGTTTGATCTTTGCATGATTTATGTAAACCAAAACATGCTAAATGCTATATTATTATAAAGTAAAGATAAACATTAGTCAACAAAACTCTATACAGCTGTCGCTTCATAGATAGCCTACTGTTCTTTACAGACAGACTGGCCTGAAGGCTACCAACTCGCCAGTGCAATGAATTTTCGCTGGCCTCAGTGTGTACCTAACAATCTAAAAACTTTAATACCCAATGCAAGCTCTGATGGGATTCAGATAATGCGTGATATGCTTCAGTGGGACCCAAAAAAGAGACCAACAGCTAGTAAGGTAAGAACTGTTCCTTTCCCTTACATCAAATCTTGGGAACATTGCACCATGGGATTGGTTGCTTATAGGCCTGTATATGTGTGCCCCTTCTCCCCGCATATACTGCTTCTCACCATTGTGTTTACTTTGGAAGATCTATAGGAGTGGGCCGTTTTGTGGGCTGTCAGCATTTTTTTTCTGATAGTATATGTTACAGTATACATAATGTATAGGCACAGCTGGCAGCACTGATCTGTAGGCTCAGGAGCACCCACATTCCTCTCTCCTTTCTTTAGTCCATTCAGCTGCCAGGCTTTGTCTGTGTCTGCTCAGGGTTACACAGGGTTACAGAGTTCATGGGTGTGTCTGCGGAATCATTATTTGAATCTATCTGGGTCTCTCACTCTCATATAGATTTACTTGTTCTAGCATTTATCTTAATATAGATATAAAAACTCTTTTTTTTTATCATTGTTTTTTTTAGGCCCTTAGGCACCCTTATTTTCATGTAGGTCAGGCTCTTGGAACACCTCAAAGAATTCAAGAGTTAACTAAGCCCCAGAAAGAATTTCAAGAAAAACAAATCCCACTACATATAAAACCAGTGCCGCCATCTCAACCACCACCAAAATACAATGCTCGACTTTCATCTCGAACTCTACAGCAAAGCCAAACAAATGGACATCTTTTCAAATTGAGCACATCTCTGACAGATTCTGCTGATGTATCCAAAGTGAAAAGCCCAGAAGAGCACCACCTGCCCGAGTTAAACAAACAAACACAGCTCCCTGTAAGTAACATATTATTTTTATACATTTGCAATTGCACCCAAGTTATACATTTTATAGGTCTTTGGCATCCTATTGTGTGGTGTTTTTTTGTTGTTTTGTTATAGAAATGTAAAAATACAAATGACTGCGTACTTGACTTGACCATTGCTATTAGAAAAAAAAATACCTGGTAATGCCTCAAATGCTCCACTAATGTCATCTTATTACATCAGCATTTTTGCAGAAATACAGGAAAAATGGACAGGCCATCTGTAATGGTAAACAATGGCAATACAAACATATTACCTGGCCTGCCATTATTATTACTATTGGCAGCACGTGATCCAAGATCGCATGGATAACGCTACAATATATCTGTGCAAGCAAAAACTTTTTAGATGGCAAAAAAATTTAATTTGTTGCCATCCAGATGTTTTCCATTTGAATTAGAAATGTTTTGATATTGTCGTAATATTCCATTCTCATAATTATGCACCGGTGGACACCGTTGTTTACTCCATCAAACTTGATGAAACTCTCTTGTAATTAAGCTGTGCTTGTGCCATGATTTCATAGCCAGTTGCTGTAGAATTAAACTGCAGTTGAGAAGATGTCTGCAATTGTTAGGACAGGTAAATCCCAAACAAATATTTGGAGGATCTCTTTTTATAAAATAGAACATACTGATTCGGAATGGTCCCTAAAATGATGGCTGACTACGTTAAAATATAAACGTTTTGGATATATCTTGAGCCCCAAACCAAATGTTGGGAACTTATTAAAATAAAAAAAATGGTTTACTTTTCCAGAAAGCCTCGGATTTAGAGAATACTAACATAGACTTCAACACAAAAAATAGACGACGATGGGGACATATCACCAGAGAATTGAAAGGGTCAAATGAATGGGAAGACTTGCAGAACCTCGACATCTGTTCTTCAGTTGCCAGAACTGAAATAAAGACTGAACCGCGTAGACCAAGTAATGATGGTCTTTGTAGGTAAATCATTTTTGGTTAGCCAAAAACTTACATGTACAGTTCAGTGTTTTATTAGTTTGGAAGGTGATGGCTTATCATTATTTTTCCTTCACTAAGAAGATACTATAGATGATCTTTTTTTTTTTTTTTTTCCTTTTAATATTTCATTATTTCTGTCATGCAGTTTTGAGAGCATAGTTGATTTAAAGCCGGAGAACTCCAGTAATACAGGTGGACCTGTGCATACCTCATTCTCTCGGCAAGACACAGCAGCATCCAGGAGATCGTCTGCTAAGCAACATTATCTGAAGCACACCAGGTATTTGCCTGGTCAGTACAGCAAGTAGTTTCTTAGTCCATTCCCAACCCACCTTGTTTTGGCATATGAAATAGATATTATTAAAAAAGTACACTGACATGAAACCTACTGTGTTTGTTTCATTAGGAATCACCATTAAGAACAGTGTTGGAAGTAAAGATGCAATTACTGCATATAGCCAATGGCCAAATAGAAGCCAGCCAATGAAACCAATTGGTGTAACAGCAGGTAAAATCTTGTAGCCTTCATTATATAACATGAAAAAACAATGCCTGATGAAGAGATGTTTGAAAATAAAAGTGAAACAGTGTTGTATATTCATTACAAAAGGCAAAGCTGCATAACTATACTATAGATTCACTTTAGAAACACTTGTCTATAGCTTTTAAAATAAAAATGAATTGCTTCATACATGTTCATTAGCTGTGTTAGAATTGGTTGCTAATGATTTTCTTTCATTTCAGGGCAGGCTGGAGATAGCAGTTCCATTACTGGTTACATTCCTGCTTTCTTAAAACAAGAAGTGAACTCTGTTGGACCAAGAAATCGTTTAGCGCCTCTTACAGAGCCGTCTCCCAGTAAGTTTGGTAGAAACAGGCAAAGCAAAATGGAGTCTGCTATCTCTGGAATAGTTGGTTTATAGATGACTATATTTTCTACTAGATGCACGTGGGCAACATCCCCACTTTTTAATCTTCCTGCTTACTACATTTAGGCCATTAAGTGCTGTTCTTATCTAGGTTTGTGCATTTAATTTCTGTGATTGGGTTGTCACTTTTACACACACACACACACATAGATAGATAGATGATAGGTGATCAGAAATAAAGGCATTGAGAAATTAAACAATTTTTAAAGGAAAATAAAACCTGTATAGCATGTGTTTTGTTTTGAGACATTTGTATTATTTTTCTTTTTAGAGTTTGGAACTGTGAAATCTGTTGGATTGCATTTAGGACAGTCTATGTTCAGTTCCTCGTCTAAGAGCTCACCTGCTCTCTCTCCCAAACCTCCACACACTCTACAGCCAATTCATGGAAGAACAGACTGGATATCCAAATATGGTGGAAGAAGATAGCAAAGTGATGCTGTTTTTATATGCACAATGCCAAACATACAGTGCCTACCGCTTCTGAAGAAACTACCTTTTGTGTTACAACCTATATTATGCTTTTAAAATAATTATAATAATAAAATATCAGACATAAATTGGGCAATATGGAAGCATATAGGAGATGTCAAACTATGGTGCTGTTTCCTAAAAGTAATAGGTAATATTGCTTCCACATTCCTGTGTGCATCGGATACAATGTACGCTCATAAAATATGTCTTTGAAAAGTTTGCTAGAAGTTTAAAAGTAGTAATTTCTACTGGACACTTTAATTAGCTAGCATGGATTATCAGGTATTTATTAACAACCACAAACAGGTTGTATTATATGCAGGTTGCTTTCAATACATATGGGCTCCCACTACAGTAAACCTTTTTATATATTTATATTGAAAAAATGTAAATTAGTAACCTGATATGTACATGATGTGTGATGGGTCAGGTCCTCTCATTTCATAGTATTTGATTATTATGCAGAACGTTGATGGACAGTGCAGTGTCTTCCAGCTACACTTCTGACATTCACAACAGCTGTGCACAATACCGAAGACTAAACACTGTAACATCAAGTAATCTGATGACCACTGTCTCTGTGAGATTGTTGTCCATATCATATTAATCACAAGTAAATATGGTCAGTAATGGATTAGTCCAATATCAGACTTTCAATGAAACAAATGCCTAGGCTTTGTTTTTGTTTGCACCTTTTAGTTATTGGCAGTGATGATCTGATTTTGTCTGGTCTATATACAACCTAATATCAAACTTTAGACTGATATTCAGATACGAGACAAAACTGGTATTCTGTTAAAAAGTAAAGAAAGGTAAGAGTCCAGTTGCAAAATCTGTACTTATGAATTATATATCTGTATATTTATGTTTTAGATGTGCCAACTAATGCACTTAAGGCTTATTGTTTTTGTTATATATGTCCTATTATAGGTTTACATATTAGGTAAAATGTGGTGTCATTCTTGGGGTATCTTATTTTTACCTACATGACTTTGCTGCCAAATAGTCCATATTTTGCTAAATCCACAATCTTGTGTGTTAGAATCTGCAATCTCAGGACACAATTTGGGGATATATAATGTATTGCATTTGTTGAATTGTTCTATAGCCCACTATTAGGCTTAAACTTACAAAGCTAAGGAAAAGTAGAGATGTTTCCCCGATAATAAGACCTACCCCAAAAATAAGCCCTACCCTAATTTTCATAAAACAATCCAAAATAAGCCATACCCCGAAAATAAGCCCTGCCCTGAAAATAAGCCCTAGTGAATTCCCCAGGACTGGGGCATGATGGGGATAAAAGCAAGACTGTGTATATAAATCTCTGTCAATGTCAATTAAAATAAGACCTACCCCGAAAATAAGCCCTATGGTGTTTGTTTTTTGGACCAAAAAAAAAGTGTCTTATTATCGGGGAAACACGGTAGCAACCAATCAGATTCTAGCTGGTATTCTCTAGTATATAATAGGAAAGTCAGCTAGAATCTGATTGGTTGCTATGGGAAACATCTTTTTTTTCCTGCAGTTTAGTTAATCTAGTGTGTAGGTGTAAATTTGTTGCAGCAGGGGATTATGTGGTTTTATTTAGGCAATAAATACAGTGGACCAGATGCAGACCATGCTAATTTGTAATTGGAACTTTGAATGCAGCAGCCATGGTCATCTGAATCCACATAGTATTTATGTTACTTTGCATTGTTTCCCCACATGGACATGTATCATCCCTAACTATTCTTACTGAACATGAAGGTTGGTGGTACATAAGGGTTTAACACAGCCCTTACTGTTTCCTCTCCCACACCTCGCACCGTCAGAATGGCTATATGTCCGAGGCATGCAGAAAACAGCTTTTTACACAGTCTGGTTCCGCCCCAGTGTATACAACTAAATCTCATTAATTTGGAAGTGTCCATTGAAAATGCTTTTTAAAGAAGTGAGAGGGGTTTAAAGAAGTCACTACATATTTTGTATTGTATGTTTGGTAACTATAAAATAAGCAGCAGAAGCTGTGTATTTCATTATGCATTAATACATGGGTTGCCTTAAGAATGGACCAAATGAGTTACTGATACTGTGCATATAATCACAAAATAGTTTTCATGTCTCCAATCTATAGATTTTATTTCATGAAATTACCAGTAACCACGCAATAGATGCTATTTCATTTCTCACTGTATCAGAACAGAACCACATTTAATTGTATGAGAGAAGAATGTGTGATGATGGATATTGTCTGTATGTCGGCATGCCATCTACTCCTGTATATTCATTCTTGGCTTCTTACATTGTTATCTTGTACGTTTCACTTTCTACAAATCTTACAATAAAATTATTTTTTTCTTAGATGTTGTACTTCTTATACATTTAATATTGCAAACCACAATGTAAAGCAAGAATTTAGTCATCAACTATAATTTTTCTTCATTTCCCTCTTAATACCCTTTATTTATTTTTGCTTTAGGCACATAGGTAATATGTAATAAAAATGTAATCTGTATTGATTTAAATAGATTTTAGGGACAATATATTTGGTGTTTTTGTATTTCATTTTGAAAATAACATCTGGGAGGAAATAAAAAGTAGATTAGGTTGTTACTAGAAGGTTTTTAGTGAACTGTTGCATTTTTTAGTTCAACCAAACACAGAATTATGATACAACAAAATGAAAGAAACAGTGAATATCTATAGGCGCTGAAAGGCACCTAAGTTGCTCACCTCAGAACACTGTCACAATGGGGTTTCACTTCCCCAAATATGGATATACAATGCAACAGAAATGATTGACAGTGCTGTGGGAGCAGCGGTACACAATTCTAAGACAGTGTTATATGGGAGTATATATGTACAAGTGAATGGAATTCTTAGACATA